>VYZP01075947.1:118288-148509 GCA_013400635.1 Hypocryptadius cinnamomeus
CTTGAGCACGGTGAGCTCGTAGATCTTGCCGAACTGCTCGAAGAGCGGCTTGAGGTCCTTCTCCTCCAGGTTGCGCGGGATCTGCCCCACGAAGAGCTTGATGGCATCCAGGTCCTTCATGCTGTCGGGCTGCGCCGGGGGCTCCGCGCCNCAAAGAGCCGCGCCACAGCGCCCCCTGCCGGGCCCCGCGCCGCCGCCGCGGCCCCTCAGGAGCGAGGGGCAGCGGGGAAGGCACCGGAGACCCCCGGGAGCGGCCCGGGAGGGGCACTCGGCACCGGCCGGTTGGGACAAGAGGGTGGTGAAGGCGACAAGGCGGCAGTGACCGCCGCGATGCCCGTCCCCGCGGGCGAGGGAGGAGCTGTGTTTTTAGGGCCCAGGAGCGCGGAGGGCGCATGCAGCAAGGAGAGCTCTCAGCACCCAGGAAGGCAGAGCCGCTCCACATCCGTGTCAGAAATTAGCATTCGGCCCATTTTCTTGGTGCTCAGCACAAGGGTTCTGAAGGCGAAGAGATTATTTAAAGCAGAAAATTTTGTAATGCAGCCGTGAGCCAGCAGCGAGCACAGGGGCCGGAGGGGGCTAAGCTGGAAGGGGAAGCCATACACCACTCAGGTGTACAACCCCGGGCAGGCCTCTCTGTCCGCCCCTGCCTTTCTAGGGAAAGTCCCCATCCTTCCGAGCAGCTCAGCTGCCTCCTCACTGGGGCTCGGTGGAGGCATCCCCAGCCCGGTCCTGTGTCAGACCGTGCCAGATGGTCAGGAGCTGGTTGTGTATCCATGTTGAAGCAGCCATTATTGCTAAGGGGATCAGCTCTCCCTCCCCGTGTGAGGCTCTGCATTGCTCTCCCACTGCTTTCTCCAGCTCTGGCAGATGCTGCGAGGCATTGAGGGGATGTCAGCGCTCCAAGCAGCAGGTCCCAGGTGGCCCCGGGGCTGTGTCACCTCTCTGCCCCACCTCTGTCACGCCAGGGTGACGCCGAGGCACAGCACAGCCCAAGCTCCATCGGGAGCAGCTGTGCTGCAGGGATGCAGCCCAGCCCTGCTCCGCCGCCCACAGCCACACGCTGCCTGCATCTCCTACAGAGCATTCCCTCTGCAGCGTGCACGGCTTTTGTCGTCACACCACACATTTCAGCCTGTCACGCTGCCCCAGTGTCCCTGAGGATGAATACACTCCTGGTGCTGGGAGGAGGGAGGGGGTGTTGGCTGGGCTGTTTGCGGAGAGAGCTGTGGCAGAGTCAGGTGCTCAGCTCCACTGAGCATGCCAGGCCTGTGCCTGTGAAAGGACCGTGGTGCAGGCACAGCCTGGCCTCGCTTCCCCTTGCGTAGTCTCTGCTGAGAGCTTTCTGCCATCCCCCTTTTCTCCTGCCCTGGATCCTGCGGAGGGAGGGCAGCAGTGAGTGGAGAGGTGACCCTACTACACAGCACAACATAACCAGGGCAGCCACAGCTCTCTGCTCCCACTGCAGCCCAATTCAGCATTCTCCTGCCTGGTCCCCAGGTCCCATCCTTCCTCCTACCCTCTCCCCACAGTGCCCCACATGTCAGAGCCTCAAACCCTACCCAGATGTCCCAGGTGTGATTTTACCTAGGCCCCTGCACCAGGAGATATGTGCAGCAGAAAAAGGCAGGTTAGGAAAAAGAGGGGGTGTGTTACCAGGGAAGAAGAGGGGTCCCAGTCCTACAGAGCAGAGGGAAAAACAGAGAATACTGGTCGTGTATGAGCATCCACCTGGCTCCCAGACTGAAGTCATGGCAAGAATGAGAGAGGCAGAACCAGAGGGATTGGGGATTCCTCTTCACTCTTGTGCTCAGCAGAGCTACAGCTCTGTACCCTGCTCTCTGCAGCCTGGTTTGTGCCCAGCTGTGTGTGGAGCTGCCAGAGCACTCACTGAGGGCCAGCAAGAGCCTGGGATTTGCATCCAGGCTTTTCATGGAAATGGACTCACAAAGGCCTGCAGCATTCTGCAGCCTGGTCTGAGCCCAGGGACGCTGCAGGTGTCTCAAGGCTGGAGAGCTGTCTTGTGTTTGATGGTGTTACCACTCCTTAAATTCACCCTAAAACACCCCCAGGATCTCCCCACACTGGTCAAACTTTCTGTTGACATATCTTGCAGAGGCTGCCAGGGTTCTGCCATCTATTTGGAAGCCACAGATGCATCAGCTGGGAAGCCTATGGCAAGTCAAGCTGTTCTCATTTTTAACAGCTGCAAGCAGATAAGGCAATGTTTAAAACAAGAAAGCTTCATGGAAACAGCAGCAATCCTCACCTTGGATGAATCATACCCAAGCAAGTAAGGTTTTCAGGCACCTTTGCATGCCTAGCTTGCTTTTTCACATCAGCTGTTGCAGCAAAAGCTGCTCTAGGCTTTTGTTACAGCTCAAGGGACCCAGTGCCTCGGGTAGAAAATGTGTGTTTAGAAGGAAAGATAAATGCAGTCTCTTTTGGAGTCCATGAATGGACATACTAAAACCACCCAGACTGCAGTAAAGAACAACAGACATGAAAATAGTGCTGGTAAATGAAAAACAGAACAGCTGTCAATCAGCACTGGGGTTTACAGAGCCAGACAGAGAATTATATACCAGAGTAACAGGATTAAGGGGATGATAAAAGGAATCTTAGCACCAAGACAGAGAAAAAGGGAAATGAGAGGTCACCTGTGCAGAGGAAGAAACATGTTGCATCTGTCATGGAGGAGTCTACACAAGACAGCTAGAAGGAACACAGCAGAGCTCAGATGCACAATCCCCAGCGGGTGAGAGGACAGATCCTGCCCAAACCTGAGATGCTGCTTCAAAAAAAGAACTGTTAGAAGAAAACCACATTGTATGTCCGACAAGTTTCTCTTTCGCAGAGATACTTGCTAGTGAAAAACACCCAAAATGTTTTCCTTACACACATCTAGACTTGCCTGGTTTCTTGTGGCATATGAGTATTTGTATTTAGATGGGGCAGCTTAAGATGAAATGTGAAGAGGTCCAGTCCAGTGGACCAAATCGAAAAGGGCTCAAACAAATGGTGCAGGAACAGCCAGGTACATTTTGCCTTAGGAGCGCCTGCCTAGTCCTTCCAGCTCCTAAAGGCAATGAGGAATGGAGAAAATACAAGCTGAAGCTCTGAATTTCCACATCACCTAGGAGACACCATTTAAGGCAGAAAATCCTCACCACAGCCCAGAGGGGAAAAAAAAAAAAAAAAAAAGGGAGGGGGAAAAAAAAAAGGGTCCTTTAAAACAGTCTGCCTTTCCTTACCTATTTGTTCCCCAGGCAGAAGAGCCAAAGGACTAGGTAAGACAGTCCTGGCAGAAAATATCCAAGCAATAAGACAGTATCTCAGGGAGATAAAAGTTATTCCTGTAATGTGATTGCTTCTTGTCTGGTGTAAAAGATTCTGCAGCCAGACTGCCAGCCTAAGAAAAAAAATATCCTGTGTAAAAGGATATAACTTGCCATCAGCTTTTATCCTCTCTTGTCCACCAAGACCTTGCTGTTTAGCTTTCACTGAATATCTATTTTACCAACCAATTCAGAACTAGGGAGTTTTAACATTTTAACTTTGCAAGAACCCAAAAATTAAGTAAGTTTTGAGGCTTGTGGATTTTTCGACCCAAGTTGTCACAGTGGGTGAATTGGAAGTGACCATCACAGATTCCAGATATCTTTATGATCAAAAGCAGCTGTTCTTTGAGGATTGATTTCAAAAACAAAACAAAACCCAAATAAACAAACAAAACCACACCACCTTGTGGAAGAAGTTTGGGTTGTGTGCAAACAGTTTCTTCCAAAGCTTGAAAGCAAGTTGGTCAGGAAACAATGGCACAGGCCCATCCTTTCCCAAATAATGAGAGGCAACTCCTCAGCTCTACAATCATGCAATACTCAATTGAGCTGACAGAGTTCAGTTTGGACCTGGTTTTAATCAGCAAAGATATTGAGCTCTGCTGATTTGATCTGGCTTCTCCCCCTGCTCCCCAAACACTCCAGGAGCACAGAGATGGTTATTTCTGTCACATGCTGTCATCTGGGCATCCCTTAAAAATAAAAGGAATGAGCATTTCTAGAATGTTGGGGTCATCACTACAGCATCTGCTTCTCACTCATCTCCTTCTGTTTGGTCAATTCTCTATCTTCCCATTACTCCCTATTACACTGTATTAAGGTATTATATTAAAAATATTCCACAGGAATAAGCCCACAAGATGAGCAACCTGGCTTCAGGACACAACCTAGTTGTCCTCATGTTCTCATTACCTGAGAGAAAGAAATGTGGCACGTGAAGAAAGCAGAGAGGATTAGAGGAGAATGTGGCAATCACCAGATCTACTCATCTCCACCCCTGCTCCCAGCAGCTACACCACTGAGCCCTTCAAATATTTTTCAGAAGTTTTATGAGGATTTCTGTTCTCCTGCTGTCCCTAACCCAGCAGTGACAAATCCAGCCTCTAGAAAAGCACATTTTTCACTCAGGACTCCACCCCACATCTTCCACACATCCCTGGGCTGTTCCAGCTCCAGCAGCTCCAAAGAGCAAGGCCCTTTGTACCTCCTACTTCACCAAGGTGCTGTAAGTGTCAGATATATTTAAGAGCATGAAGCATTCAGATACTATGGAAACCAGGGCAAGAGAAAAACCAAAAATAGATGGAAGACGCAAGCTGTTGTACAGTCTGGAAAAGCCTTGCTGAGGAAGGCTGTGCTTGCTGCAGCTGATTGCAGAGTGGGATCCATTTAGAGCTCGAGCATAAAATATCCTCTCTCCAATCTTTCTGTAGTTTGTCATTTTTCTCTGCCACAGGGAAAGGGATATTCTTTAACTTCCCCTCTATTTAACAGGCCTCCTAATTAGCAGTTCCATTGAATGATTCATATTCTAGTGTGCCCTTCCCATGACCTGGAGTAGACTGCTGCCTGACTGCTTCTGTAGAGCAGGAGTATTTGGGAACACACCATGAGGAAAAACCACCACAGAGCACTCTCCTAAAAGGGAAATCCAACAGCAACCTACAGAGAAGGGTGCCTAAGAGCTGTTTGTCTGCCTCTCCTTTTAATAAACCTTTTAATAATCCTTTTAATAATCCTTTTAATAATCATTTTAATCTCTACAGACAAACCATCTGTGATAGTAGAATAATACCTTCACTGAAAAACACCAGAACGGCACGTGGAGGAAACAGAGAGGATGCCAGCATGAGGAGTACAAACCACCTGACTCAAAGATGGTCAATCAAATGGAAGTCAGTAACAGCACTTCAGCCCCCCAATCAAGAACTACTCAGTGCTACCACAGAAGCACCATCTGAGAATAAAATCTTTAAATGCCTTTCACAAGTCCCACAGCCCCTTACAGGCTATTCTCTAGTACAAATTCCCAGTCTCTCAGCGTGGCATGCAGAGGTCTCCCTGCACTGAGAGCCAGGCTAAGCTGGAGTGGGGTGGCTGCCACAGCCCCACTCTCCATCCAGGGAAGGCAGCTGGGCCTTCTTCCTCTCTGCTTTCACACCATCCTTCCTGTCAGCAAAGAACTCCCTGCTGTCCACAGTGACCTTCCCTTCAAAGCAGGGCACTGACATAATGATAGGTGATCTCAAAGGTCTTTTCCAGCCTAGTTAATTCTGTGATTCTGTGATAATGACACGACAGAGCCTGTGTTAAACCCAGCCCTGCAATGAGCTTCCCCTCAGCCTGTAGGGTTTTGCTCTGTGTGCCAGAGGGCTGTGATGGGACAGTGGGCACCCCAGCTCCAAAAATGCACTGTTACAAGCAGAGGAGGTAGAGGGGAGACCTGTGTAGAGAGAACAATGATGGTACATTTCTAGAGCAGCTCTTTGCTCTCCATCCTCTTCACTTCCTTGTCCTAGTGGCACTTCTGCCTTGTTTTCAACCTTTCCTCTGACTTAGAAGACATTTCTTTCTTTTCTAGAAAGACACATCACCACTTTGAACAGCCTGGTGTGAGGAGCCAGGACCTCGGCATCCTCCTGGCACCTCGGCATCCTCCTGGCACCGCGGCATCCCCAGCAGCAGCCTCAGGGAGCCGCGGAGAGGCAGCCACGTGTCCCCGCTGCCGGCAGGGAAGCGGAGAAGGAAGCGGAGCCCTGGAACGGCCGGAACGGGGATGCCGAGGCCACACCTGCGGGGATGCCGAGGCCACACCTGCGGGGATGCCGAGGCCACACCTGCGGGGATGCCGAGGCCACACCTGTGAGGGCCGAGCCCCGCTCAGCATCCCGGGGCTGCCGTTCTGGCCGTGCCCCGCCTGTGCCAGAGGGCTGTGATTTTGGGCACCCCAGCTCCAGAAATGCACTGTTACAAGCAGAGGAGGTGGAGGGGAGACCTGTGTGGAGAGAACATTGATGATACATTTCCAGAGCTGGGATACACCCTCTGGAGCGGTCCCCAGGGTGGGACAGTGGCTGAGCCAGGCTGGGGCTGGCACCGGGAGATGCTCCTGTCACCTCGGGACCTGCGGGGGCTGTGGATGTGACAGCCTGGTCAGAGAGCAAGAAAACTAGGTAAGTTTTCCCAGAATCGGCCTGGGAGACTTTAGGGAGCTGGAGATAAACAATGATAGCCAATTATTAAAAACAACCTGCAGGTGTTGTTTTCCTAATATCTGTTTTCTTGTTTTTCTCATAAGATTGCTTACAAATGGGCATCTTGTTAATTAGCTAATTACAGAATCACAAGGTTGGAAGAGACCTTCAAGATCATCGAGTCCAACCCAGCCCCAACACCTGAACTCAACCCTGGCACCCAGTGCCACATCCAGGTTTTGTTAAACACACCCAGGGATGGTGACTCCACCACCTCCCCAGGCAGCCATTGCAGAACTTTATCACCCTTTCTGTGAAAAACTTTTTCCTAATATCCCACCTATATTTCTCTTGGTGCAGCTTGAGACTGTGTCCTTTTGTTCTATCAGTGCTGCCTGGAGAAAGAGACCGACCCCACCTGAGCACAGCCACCTTTCAGGGAGTTGTAGAAAGTGATAAGGTCACCCCTGAGTTTCCTTTTCTCCAGGCTGAACAACCCCAGCTCTCTCAGTCGTTGCTCAAATGTATTTTGAGGATACCTGATTTTCAGTCAGGTGAAATGTATTGATTAAATGACCAATCAGGTCCACCTGTATCGATCAGTATACAAAAGAAGCCGTTCCAAGTAAAGACATGCACTTATGCCACTCAGCTTTCTGATGACTCTGTGTCATTTCTTATTAAACACTGACACAGGGCTGCCTGTGTCACCACCCCGTGTCACCGTGGGGACACCGCTCAGCCCCACACGCTGCTGGTTCTGGAAGGGTTTCCAAGGAGAACCCCTCAGGGTTCTGATGCTGAACTCAGCACCAGGGTGAGCACACATCCAGCTCTCCCCTTCTGCCACTCCACACCTCTGACCACGACTCCGACAAACTCATGCTCAGGGAACAGATCTCTTGCAATGCTTATAATTGGAATAAATAGTTCAGTGTTCAAATAGGCATTGGGTAAGGACAGAGGCACAACAATCTCCATGAGCAAGCAGTGCTGGCTGCTGAGGTAACCAGTTTTTCACAGTACCAAAGCTGTTTTGCATAGAATCTTTAATTGCTTCACATGAGCACAAACCTTCGGAATAAACAGGAATTTGCTCCCCTCAAGGTGCTGGAATCATGCTTGGAGTGTCTAAATGTTTTCTGTCATACTATTTTACTTTTGACTAGACAGGATGAAGCTTTTAAATACATAGATTTTCTCCCATTTTGTAGAGGTGTCTATTCCTCCAAATAATGCAAGGAGATTCCATTTCTGTGAGGAAATAGTTCTCTGACAAATCTATCCATCAAGCCTATTCACTTGGTTTATTTTCCAAGGGAAAAAGGGACAAACAAATAAAAACCCCAAAGTTAAAATACTTAAATATTATTACATTTACAGTCCTAAAATATGTAAATCAACTGCATTGAATTTTCTATTAGCTTTTAAATATTCACCTCAATATACATTTGTTCTTCAGGGCACACAAGAGATAAATAATTGAGTTAACATTGCTAGATAAATCAAATCATTTTCCTGAGCTGCAAATATTCCAGATTAGAATAGAATGATCAACCTTGGAGTTGCTATGCAGTAACTACAAATAGAAACTAAACAGATTAAAGTGAGCAAGCAGGAGTCCACACTCAAGTACCCAGAGGCCCAATTTTCTGAGACATCCAGGAGCAGCCCCAGCATTTCAGATTGGTGAGTCAAGACCAAATGAAATGTAAAACCCAGCTTAAACACAGGGTGCAGGAGCAGCCTGGGACTTGGGCTTGGGCCATGAACAATGGAAGAGCATGAGATTTAAAACAAACAAAACACCCTCAAAACCAAGCCCCACAGCAATTTTGGGTATAGCTGTGGTTTTGAATGTCTAAATAGATTGTGGTGACTTTCAGCCACAGATAGTGGGAGACCTAATTCCATTCTGGCTTCAGGATTTTCTCTGCACTCAGTAGAGGAGCAGAGTTCATATTGCACAGCATTACTTCTCTCCCAACAATAAACCAACCCTTCTCATTTGGGAGATGAACTACAATAATTCAAGTTACTCCCAAACAATTCCCAATAGTGCCCATGCAGGTGGAAGTGGACAGAAGGAATTAACAGCTTCAGTTAAACCCTGCTGGAAAACCACTTCTTTGTGAGCTGCAGACTCTGACAGCAGCAGGACAACAGGTGAAATCAGATAAATAGCAAGGAAAATGGATTTCTGGCTAGAAGTATCAACCGCTAGCCACTTGTGTGTATGTGGATATAATGTTTTCCTTGCTCTTCCCCACAGGCCAGGCAAACTCCTCAGAAAAAGAGGATAGGTAAAAATAAGGGCAACAAGAATCAGCTACACAGAGCTCTTCTGCAACGTTGTGGAGAACTTTTATTTTATCACAACACCTGCTGGATTTCTGCCTTTGTGTTGGTGACTGAATCGATCAGTTATGCTGCAGTGCAGATCAGCTCCAGGGGCTCTTTGCAAGCTTCTCTGTTGACTTACCCAAGGAAACAACAATGTGGGAACTACGTTCAATCCCAGGATGGGCACTCTGCTCCAGCTATGAGGAAGTTGGGATTTAAATTCAATCCCAGGATGGGCACTCTGCTCCAGCTATGAGGAAGTTGGGATTTAAATTCAATCCCAGGATGGGCACTCTGCTCCAGCTATGAGGAAGTTGGGATTTAAATTCAATCCCAGGATGGGCACTCTGCTCCAGCTATGAGGAAGTTGGGATTTGACTATCTCAGATTTGAGCATTTATGTTTCAGTGCATGTGCACTTTGATCAAAAGCAAAAAACTTTTATCTGTTGTAAAAACTACTTTTTATGGCAGCCAGGGAGAGAGACACAAAAGGATTACAGGACAAACTACCATTGTGTGGGAGAGAGCAATGTGCCATCCCAACTACCCCTCAGGTTTATGAACTCTCCTCATTAATCTTATCCATCTTTTTTTTAGGTTGTTTCCACTGGCTTCTGGCACTGCATCAGGAGTGTTAACAGTTCATTGCTGAGACCACACAGAGCTAAGGTGTTTTCTTTGTGCTACAGCCTCTGCAAACAGACTGGGTGGAAGTTTTTGACTCTGAACTTTGAGCTGCTCATCTGGAAGACTGAAGGCTGACAGTTTCCACAGCAAGGAAGAAGCTCCAGGTCTGTTCTGTTCGCTCTTGCCCACTACTGGAAACTTTTACACACATCAACTCAAGCTGCAGCAGCATTGCTAATATTATTTTTGTTTTTCTGAGCAAAGTAATGGAGTTAATCATTAAGACTGGTTAAATAATCTGCTAGACTGGAGGGAACACCACCTCCTGAAGTGTAACACACCAGAAATGGATGCTGCAACTGGAGGACTCAAACTGCTCCCAGATATTGAGAACCTACAGAGTTCTTCAGAGAGCCACTGTACCATGTATGTTCTAAACCTAGCCAGCCCAGGGCATGCAGCTCCCCAGGGCACAGCAGATGCAGTCTCTATGGGCAGAACATAAAAACCAGTGGAAAACAATCAAGGCTTGCCTTTCAGCCACTCCAGCAACTTCTGAAGTCATTATAAATTCATTTGGCAGAGGAGTGCCATGAGCACTTCATGCATGCAGAGAGACACATTTCAAATGAGCATTCAAAAGATGAGGAAAAGGCAGATTTCCCTGTGTGGCTGATAGTTCTGGAGTGCTTGGCACCATGCTGGCACCATGGTGAGCCACTGACACCAGCAGGCTTTCCTGGAAAAGACAAACCCTTTAAAGAACAAATTGGTACATGTTTAAGGTAGCAGAAAGGACACATCATGGGATAAGGGTACTCCAGGAAGGAGATTACAGTAAAATAAAGAAAGGAGGATGGAAATCAGTGCTTTGGTGCCCATCCAAAGGACAGTGACTGGCCACAACAACCCCTTTTCTAACAAGCACATGCACAGCAGGTGTGTGCAGACAGGAATCCACAGCTGGAATTTTCCTTGCATACACAAGAAAAAAGGTCCATTTCAATTAAAAAATAGCTTTTCAGCCTCTGTAAAATATGCTGCTCTAATTACAAGCAGTAGCTTAATTTTTTTAAAAAAGTGTCACTGTAGCATGTGAAGAGACCTCATGTACACAGAAGTGGTTACAGAAAAGGACTCAAAACTTGCTGGGTGGCAGGACAGTGCTCAGGGTTATCTTCTAGACCTACAACTAGCCTAGGGATTGTAGTATTTCAATAAATTTTCCATGTCTGAGCTGCTGTTCTCTCATTATGAACAGAACCAGCTTGTGTAAGTACATGGAGCAGCACAGAACGTGATCCTGCAGCAGCTGGAGTAGGGAACACCCCTCAAAAATCAAGCAAGAGTTTAGCACAGAGTGGTGGCAGCTGTGAACTGTTCAAGGACCAAAAACCTCCAGAGCAATCAAGTACACAGCAAAATACATCCTGCAAGAGAGACAGGATAGAACCTGTCCCTGGCAGAACCCTCATGCCAGAAACCCATCTTAATCTTTCCTCATCCTGGTAATAACACTCAAGATCACTCCCAGTGCACCTCCTAAAAGGGGGTGAGTTTGAACAAAATGCAAGAAGGTGCTTGCTGCAGACACTGCTTGCTCAGCACAGCTCCCTGAAGCCAGGCAGTGAACTCAAGGAAGAGGTGCCATAAGGAAACATGCTAATTGCATTCTCTTTAATTTGCATGTGCACTTTTTGGTTTTTTCTTTTAAACAAATGCTCCAAGTCCTTGTTTGCTGGGCAGAGGTACCACATGAGGCTGTAGTTTCAGTTTCCAGGCTGGCTGTGTGACAGTGTCCGAAGGTGCTGGACTTTGGGTGACACTCAGAGAAGCTGCCCAAAACCAGGAATTGCTGAAGTCTCTCAGCCTCTCCCTCACCCAAATGCAAAGGAAAACCAGACATGGTGCAAGTCAGGGGAAGAAGGTGAAGAAAAGCACTTCAAAGGTGCACAAGAGTTAAAATTTCATTTTCTTTATGCCTTCCTCCCCTCTATACAGCAGCAAAGAGGAGACAAAGGAAAAGGAACAGCAGGGTTCAGTGGAAGGCAGAAGGTTCCCAATGGGCTCACCGATGGCTCAGTGCTGCTGGCTGGGGGGACTTGGTGCTTCACTGCTGCTTGGTTTTAAGGGATAATCTCTGTATCATCTTGTAAAGGAGACCAAAGTGCTGGAAACAGAAGGGAAAAAAAGTAACCATGACAGTTCTAAACACACAGCTTAGCAGAAAGCTTGAAACAATACCAGTGTGCAAATGCAGTGCCTTGTCTGCATCAACCACTCATCCTGAAGATGGAGTGGGACTTGATGGATGAGAAATTATGACAAGGAAGCCAAGTTATACAGAAAATGATGGCTTACAGAAGTGTTTGTGCAGGTCTGTATCACCTCATTGTGAAGATGTGTTAAAGATTTTTTTAATTTTTATTTTTAATGCAATTCTGTTCTTTGTGAAGGCGAGGAAAAAGCTTCAGATTTCAACACATGCAGGTTCCTGGTCTCTATAGAAACACTGCTGCAGCAGTTTCAGGAAGGTAAAAATGAACCAGGCAAACAGAGATTCCCAGCAATCCACAATTCTTTAACTGGATCTTCTCTTTCACCGTTTCCCCAGTGACTTAGAAATTCACTTAATTCCTCTTTTGATTTTGCTGTGCTTGATTGTATTTTGATTTGATATTTGACAGATGTAACAAGATCCAGGCTTCAAATAATTTCAAATTCAAATAACAGAAGTAATGAAGATTGCTAATAGAAATCAAAGTATGTTTTTCCCTTTGTTTATATTACACATTTTAAATGCTTGTGGTTTCCCTAAACAAATAATAGACACAAATAACATAAAGTGATCAAAATTGAGAGTGACCTAAAAAGCTTCCCTTTCATTCATGTTCTTCATGATCCCAGACAGGAATAAAGCCCTGCTCACACTGTCTTGGTTAACACTGACACAAAAACATTACATTTAATTTGGCTGGCCAAGGCATGGAGTATCACATTTCCAGAGGTATGGACACAGGATGTATTTCTGGTTTCATTGAAAAAAGAAAGCAGAATTCTGAAGATGCATTTCTAAGCTGCATCCCAAGTTCAGATATTTCCTAATAGTACAAGCTACAAACCTTTAAATTACCAAGGTGACTAAAATTTGTTGTAAAGTTTCAGTTTGGAGCCAAAATAGGTTAGCAAGTGAGTTATGGATGTCCTTGAGTACAAGAAATAGCTCTAAAAAACAGGTTTGCACTAGAATGGCAAGAGACTGCCTACAGCACAGATAAGTGGCATTATTGTTCCAGCTTTAGTGCTGGCACTGTGTGAATTCCTGTATCTAATTTATTTTATAAGGAAAATAATACATCTGTGTCTCTTACCTGCACTGCAACATAGGCAACACCAAGGTAGGCTGCAATACAGACAGCCAGGAGCAGGTCAAAGATTGCTGGCTTGACCCTGGAATAAGGAAAAGTGCACATGAAATTGCTACAGCAGCTCCTGCCAGGGGGTGAGACAACAGCCCAGCATGGCCAAGGGAATTCCATACCTGTAGGCATTCATCACCTGCTTCAGCTGGTCATAGAAAACAAACTCGGGGTCCCTGTGCAAAGGAGAAATTTCTCAGATTCTGCTGCACTTCTTGACCCTGCAGTCAGGACAGCCCAGAGCTGTTCTCAAGTTCACCCAACCAGGCAAGCATGACCACCCCCCACACTGGTTCTGAGCTGATTTTAGTCATCAGGACTTTCTTTGCCTACTAGCAAAAGCCCAAGAACACAATTCAGAACTCATGCTGGTGTTCAGCTGTCTCCAAAGAGGCTGAACATGAAAGATTCCTCCCTCTGTTCACTAAAACAGCTTCAGCCCGAGCAGGTTCAGCAGGATGGAAGCTGCCTTTTTGTAATTAACCAAAACTTAGCCCTCTCCTGCTCTCAGAGTGGGAACAGTGGAACCAAAACAGTTTAAAAACGAGCTTTTCAGACAGAGGGAGCTGCTGGGCCTCGTTCCTGTGCTGTGAGGAATCACGAGCAGCTTTCTCTGGGAAAACACCAAGCATGAACCAAAACTGATGGGAGAGCAGAAAAGAACAAAGCTGCATGTCAAGAACCCAGCAAAGCTGCAGCTCAGAGACAAAATTCTGCCCAGGGAGAAGCCAGTTTGCATGCCCTGCTGGTCCTTTCATGTCTTGTCTTACCGTTTGTCTGCCTTCACGTGGTGCTGCTTGACATCCTTCAGGTAGCGTCCCATATAATATTCTAAGGTGTTGAGGAAGGTGCTGTCCTTATCAATCAGCTGGGCAGCCCTGGGCTGACTGCTCAGCCAGTCCATCACTGACTCCAGTTGCTCCTGCTGGATTTGCTGCAGAAAAATACCACCAGAGAAAGGGAGTCAACCACACATCAGAGCTCTCTCCCAGACTCTGGTTCCACAGGTTGCAAAAATAATGCACTGTGCTTACCATCTGATCTGTGAAGATCTGCATATCTGCAGGTGCTCCCTGCAAGGGAAAATGGAATAAAAAACCAACCCAGGTTATTTTTAAGCTTGGCTGGGCAGGACAAATCTGGCCAGCACTGCACGGTGGGCACCTCTTACCTTTTCTGTTAGATTGTAGATGACCCTTGTCAAAGCCTCAGCAATAATCTGAGTATTCCTGGTCAGTGCTTTAGTGTCTATTCGTGCCCTAAAGCAAAAGAGGGATCATGGAGTTGCCAATGGCATCAGCTTCCTCTAGAAACAACCCCTTTTCACTGAGCCTGAATCCAGAGCCCAACTCCCACCGTTTGTCACCTGTGCCCTGACCATCAGAACACCACAAGCAGTAGTGAGGCCAGGTTTCTGGGCTGGATTTGAAGCCCAGCCCTGCCTGGCCAGGGCCCCTCACCTCCTGTCCATGATGCTGTTGCGCAGGCTGTCCCGGTGGCTCTCCAGGTGCGAGATGGTGAACGCTGGCAAGCGCCGGATGGCGAAGCGCTCGTGCTCCCACGCCAGCATGTCCTCTGCCAGGTTGATCTTCTTGTGCACCATGGAAAACTTCACCTCTGGGAACTGGCTGGCAACAACCTGAGGACAATGGGAAGCCATTCAGGGGTGCTGCCTGCTGCAGAGTCCCACCCTGCACTGCCCTGTCTGCCTACACCCACTTCTGTGTGCTCCAGAATGTGAGGTGCAGTTATTGACATTATTAAAGCTGGATTTTCAGGTCAAAAAGAGCTGTTTTAATGTCTGTACAGGGTAGCATTTGCAGATCTAGTCTGCTTCCCTTGGGACAGTGGGATGAGGATTTGTCTGCACTTCAAATCAAGTGATCCTAAACAATACATGAATTATTTCAATAGCACACCCTTTCTCCACATCTTCCTTCCTCTCATGGAGAGCTGTATAATAAGTCCCAAGTACCCATGAACTTTTCCTTACCATCTCCAGTTCTCTCAGAAATGCATGCTGCAAGGTGCCCTCCTTGGGGGGTTTTGACACATGAAGATGAAGGCTATTGCCTCTGCCCAGAGTGTCAAGGCAGAGAACAAATGCTACATTGTCCTGCAGCAGGCTGGAATCTGGAACAGAAAAATCCAAACCTTTATTGCTACGTCTTGTGCTGGGATTTCCACCCCCCTAAAAAAGCAAGGCTCACACAAGAAGATTCTCACAGGAGAGCTGACAATTAATTACAGACTTTTAACACAACCAGCCCCTTACTCACCAGTGTGGTCCAAATTATCCTCCAGCCACCGCTTAGTTCCTTGATAATTAAACTTGCCACCTCCAGATGCAAAGAACAGCAAGTTATACCTGCCCATCAAAGAATCCAGAAAAGGGTTAGCATGCTGCACTCCAAGAATTCCTGCACTCAGCCTTGGAGGTGTGGTGAAATCACAACCACTTGCACCTGACATCCAAGGCAAACTGTCCATTAACAACACTTCCCACATGCCACATACTCAGGTAATGGCAGGACAAATTAAAAGTGGGGAGCTCCCAGTGCTTGAGGATGGAATCTGCTTCCCACATCATCCCCTCCACGTGTCAGCTACACACATCTAACCCCAAACAGAGCAGTTCCTCACCCAGCATGGGTCCTTCTGTAGGTGTAGAGCCGAGAGAACAGCCTGGCCAGTTCCAGCAGCACTGAGATTCCACTGCCATTGGAGTCAGCCCCATGGGACAGCCACTGCAGGATGGGGTGGGACAGACACAAGGTGACAAACCTACACTGACTCAGCTACCAGAACAGCTGCAGGACAGCACAGCACTGGGCTCCACTTGTAACTGCCCCACAGCCTTAATGCCAAGACACATGGGCAGAGGGAAAAAGGACAGGAACAGAGTGCTGCAGGAAAAAGAATACTCACTGGAGCCACTCCAAAGGAATCATAGTGGGCAACTATCACAACAGTGGGCAGGTCTTCTCCACCCAGCCCTGTCAGCCTTCCCTGCAGAGGAAAGAGAGCAGTGTCACTCCCCATCACCTCTTGTGTGCCTGTACAAGGACAACCTGACTTCTACATTCCTGCTGAGTCTGCTGTGGCCTCAGTAGTGAGGACTTCAGATACCTGGCTGAGACTCCCCTGACTTGCCCTGTCAGACCAAATGTCTGATAAAATCCCAATAAAAGAAGTCACTTCATCAGTGTTGCCAGTTTGAATCCATCCACAACTCACCTCCACACTGGGGATGAGCCAGTCATTGATAGCTTTGCTTTGAGCCCCACTGGTCACCATCTGGAAGCCATTGGCAGTTGCTGTGTGCAGCAGAACTGAAACAAAAACACCAAAAAAACCCCACAATGTACACCTGGGGAAGTTTCATCTCTTCCTTTCCCCTGCTAACTGAGCTTGGAGAGACCAGCTTTAAAACATTTAAGCCCTCTCAGTTGTCACTGGTGTTTATGCAACGACACAGAATCTTGGTGCTTTTTCATTCTGTCCTAAAATCCCAGTATTTTGGCTGGTCAAAAACTTTTCCCCAGCAGTACTAAAATTAGTCATAAGCAGCAGGTCAATAAGACAGTCATATTATTTACATGGAAGCACCAAACTGACTTGTGGTCAGACAAAAAGTTTCAGCTTCTACCAACACACCATCATCACGTAACATTTTCAATGTTGACTTAACCTAGTTTTGATTTTTACCTTACTTGAAACTGTGAAGCTGAGAACTTCCTGCAACTGTATGTCCAAATATAGTCAAGTAATGCTTTCTTACACTGTGCTTTTCTTCCACTGAATCTCTAAACACTTTGACAAAGACAGAATAAACACAAAGGCGACAGAACGCTGCTTCATGGTGCACAGCAGACTCCTCCCAGAGGTGGGAACAGGCCTGTCTTCCTCAAAACTTTTTTCTCCTTGCTAGAACTCACCTTCTGCAGCTGAGGCAGAACCCTGTGATGCAGAAGCAGCCCGTGTTTGTTCATAGATAGACAGCAGCTCCTCATCTTCCACTGCAAAGTAGACTGGCACAATGGTTTCCATAGCAAGCATTTCTGGCTCTATCTCCATGAATTGCTGAAGATTTAAGCGAGACACAAACTTAGCATCTGCTAAACACGAGAGGTGTCAAGAAAAAAATCAACAACCAAAGCAGAGAGAGAAGTTTTAAAATTAGAATACGATTTGTTGGGCGTTACAACAGAATCTTCCAGCCCTGCAGCAACCGAGCTTTTCTCCAATGCACCTCCCATGGGAAGGGAAAGAAAACTTTTTTTGTTTACCCTCACGACATCCTGGGGGACAGAGGAGATGGATCGTGGCAGGATGATCACCACAGCCCCGGCAGACTGGCGCAGAGCCTTCTGGTACTGCTCGTAGGAGAAGTCCACCAGCCTCATCATGACGCAGCGGCGGCTCAGCACGTCCGCTTCCACGGTGCGCGCCTCCGTGTTCAGCACGGCGCTCCTGGTGCCTGCCAGCAGGGAAAGCAGGAGGGCTGCTAAGCCACTGCACCCCATTCCCCTTGCTCCAGCCTGCCTCCTGCTCACAACGCTCCTGGGGACAGTCTGATGGCCTGCAGAGAGGCCAGAAGCTGCAGAAAGCTGAGCTCGCCTCCTTGTCCTCGTCCGAGAGGGAGCAGAGGCCTGTGGGTATTCCTGTGCAGCCACATCCTGCCAGAGCCCCTTCTTCCACACCCCACAGCCTCACCTTCCAGTCTAAACCCTGCCAGACCCTCTTGTTCCACATCCCACAGCCTCACCTTCCAGTCTAAACCCTGCCAGACCCTCCTTGTTCCACACCCCACAGCCTCACCTTCCAGTCTAAACCCTGCCAGACCCCCTTCTTCCACACCCCACAGCCTCACCTTCCAGTCTAAACCCTGCCAGACCCTCCTTGTTCCACACCCCACAGCCTCACCTTCCAGTCTAAACCCTGCCAGACCCTCCTTGTTCTACCCCACAGCCTCACCTTCCAGTCTTCCTCATCACCACAATACACAGGTTACCTGTCTGCTCACCTGCACTTAATAACCAACACACCTGGACACAGCCTGGCCTCTCCAGAGCCTCCCCAGCTGGAGGATCAAGCTGCAGAAGCCCCTGATGAAGGACACCAGACTGGTCCATGCCACCCCGAGGACACTAGACTGGCCCATGTCACCCCAAGGACACTACATTGCCCCATGTCACCACAAGGGCTGCTCTCACTCAGCCCCAAGGAAGGTTCTGGAGCTGGCAGAGTTACAGAGCAGCAGGCTGCTCCTGAGGGCTCACCCTCTCCTGCTCTCAGTTCCAGCAGATCAAATCCCCCACGTGGAAATGCAATCCCCTGGGAGCACAGCAGGCTTGCCAGAAGCTCCTGCATTCCCCAAGGGAGGGCCAAAAGGACTTCTTGTGCAAATAGAGAGGGTCAAATCCACCTTACAATTTATAATTCAATTTCTTCTTCTATAACTCTGGCACCTCTACTGGAGAGCTCACCATTCTGGGTCCCCACTCAGGGACAGACAAGGTGCTCCAGCCTCTGTCAAACAGGAGCATTGCTAAGAACTGGATTTAAACCTGGCTTAGCTTAACTCTAACATTAGTTTGGTCTTGTCAAAGGTCACAGAAACACCTAAACAAGAAAAATCTGCATTTTCCCTGCCAGTATCAGTGAGGGCCACACACCCAGAAACAGAGGCTAGGCACAATGTGAATTCTCCCCACAGAGCTCTGACACTAAACAAACAAACACTAACAGCACCCCTGCTCCAACCAGAGAAAAACAATTCAAAATGAGGATAATGCCTCCACCATTCCCAAAGGAATGATGTGTAAACACAGCAATGTGTGCACCTGAAGTTCTGCTCTCTCTGATACCTAAGCAGAGCGGACACAACAGTATTTTCCTGACAGGTTGATTTTCTGTAGTTTCTCTAGAAAGAGCTGGTTAATAATCACTCATTTACAAACTAAAGAATTCTCATTCTATCAGTATTAGAGGAAGTTCAAGCTTGTTCTTAAATTGCTCTATGAGTGATGCTGACAAAAAACTCTTCCCTCTGCAAGAAGAGGCTGAGCAGCAACCTGTTACTTGTATTTTTGGAAAAGAATACAAGAATCTGGAACAACAAATCAGCTCAGTTGGTCAGAGCATGGTGCTAACAACACCAGGGTTACGGGTTTGATCCCTCTGTGGGTCATTCCCTTTGAGAGTTGGACTCAGTGCTTCTTGTGGGTCCCTTCCAACTCAGACTGCTCTGAAATACAGCTTTTATCCTGAAGGAATCTCAGAACACACAGGGAACAGGAATAGCAGCTACCCAAAGGGAGCAGGAAGGAACAAAGGAAACACACAGCCCACCGAGCTAAAAGGCTCCAGGAAAAGAAACAGCAGAAAAAGTTAACTGGAGGCATCTTAGAAAAACAACACCTGG
This sequence comes from Hypocryptadius cinnamomeus, assembly GCA_013400635.1. Taxonomy (NCBI): domain Eukaryota; kingdom Metazoa; phylum Chordata; class Aves; order Passeriformes; family Zosteropidae; genus Hypocryptadius; species Hypocryptadius cinnamomeus. The sequence continues at coordinate 137,639 of VYZP01075947.1, forward strand.
CTTTTCAATAGGTCACAAAATTGTGAGCTGAATCACATCCCTGCTAAAACAGCTCCCAGCACCTGAGGAAAGAGAGAGAGCCCTACCCCCATGCAGGGCCTGCCTTGGAGTTCCTGAGGCTATCAGCAAGAGAGCCCTCAAGATGTGGACACCTTCTGAGAAACTGTGATGGAAAACCCAGAAATGATGTCATTTATTTAGAAGGCAGCAGAAGCATGAAGTGTTTAAGAAGTACACAGGCACAGCTGCATTTCATATCTTATATATTTGAACTTATCAAGATCTGAAGGAATGAGAGATGGTGTCTCATGGACAGCACTAATTAAAGGTGAGGCTGTTCATTGTGACCCTATAGGAAGAGTCACTCACAGACAGAACACATGCCCTGGCCTGGAATAAAATCTCTGCAGAAGACCCAGAAACAACCCTTGATTCTGGGTTTGTGGGCACACAGGGGAGGAGGCTGAGGGCTGCAGCACCTCAAGGACTCGCAGAACAGGGTGTGTCTCTGACCCAAAGAAAGGTGTTGCACAATCAGCAGGCTGCAAGTGAGAGAACAGAGGAAGTAAAGGTCAGCTGTAACACAGGGGGAGGACGGGCTCTGAAATGGAGCCACTGGAGCAACACAGAGCTGAGGATGAAGAGGATGAAGAGCGAAGAGGAATCAACCTGTCAATAAAGGAGTCAAAGGCAAAAGGACAAAGCTGAGCTCACAACCGAGTTTACCAGAATGCAGCAGGGATGCAGCTGGACCCCCAGAACACAGAGCCCTCAGCCCACAGACAGGGGTCCTTGGCTACCTCTAGGTCACCACGATGGAGCTCCCAGCCCCTCTCCCGATCGTGCTGAGCTTGGGCAGTGAAACCCGGCCAGACCGGGCCCTCCTGCGGCCTCCCCTGCGCCTGGCCCCGGCCCCGGGCCCGGCTGCTGCCGCCTCCCAGAGCCCCCCGAGCCCACCCCTAGGCCGGGCCGGCCTCCACGGGCCGCCCGCGGCTTCACGGCCTACCCTGGGCTGCTCCCCGGGCTCGGGGCTCCCTTCCCACGGCCCCACCACCCCTGAAGGAGCCGCTGCCGGCAGCACCGAGCCCGGCCGGGCCGTGCAGTTCCTCACCGTAGGGCTGCCCGCCCAGCTCATACTGCTGCATGCGGTAGACCGTGAACTCGTGCGCCGCCTCGGCGGCGGGCGGCGGCCCCAGCAGCAGGAGCACGGCGGGCACGAAGAGCAGGACGCTGAGCGGGAGGCATGAGGCCTTGAGCACCGACTCCAGCACCTCGCCCGCCTCCTCCAGCATCGCCGCGGCCCCGGCCCGCACTGCGGCCTGCTCGGCACGCACGGCGCGCCCCGCGCGGCACGCCGGGACCCGTAGTTCGCTCGCCGCCGAGAGGGGCGCTGGGAATTGTAGTCGCGGCAGCCCGTGCAGGCCGCGGTACCGCCCCGTCTTGGCCTGCAGGGGGCGCGCTCCTCCCGGCCTGGCGCTCCCGAGCGCCCCCCAGCGGATGGAGTGGGATGGGATAATGGGATAATGGGATAATGGGATAATGGGATAATGGGATAATGGGATAATGGGATGGGATGGGATGGGACGGGACGGGATAACGGAATCCAAAGGATGGGATGGGATCCATGGGATGGGATGGGACAGCATTCATGGGATGGGATGGGATGGGATGGGATGAACAGGATGGAGCGGGATGGGATGAATGGGGCAGGACAGGACAGGATGGGATGAACAGGACCAGGCAGGAGGCTCCTGCTGCCCCCTGAGCAGGGCAATCCCCCTGTCCCGAGAACAGGAGGGAGCTCCAGCCATCCCCAGACTACAAAAACATCGCCCAGGCAATACCTGGCCTCCAGAGGAAAAAATCAAAGCAAATCAGCCCAAGGCTTTCTGATCACCTTGATTTATTGCAAAACAAATGGTCTGCATGCTCAGCTCCTGCAGAGGGGCTGGACCAGCAGGATTTATGTGAGTCTCCAGTGCTTTGGTGGCCTTCTGGCACGGTGAGAGGAGGCACTTGGGTGCTGTTCTGGTTACTCCCTACATGGGAGAACAGGAGAGCAGGAATCTGAAGCACAAGCTGGCTGTGTCTTCAGGCCCAGGATGGCACCAGGCTCCCCAGTCTCTCTGGCACCTCCTTCTGCCCGTGCCAGTGGCAGCCCTGTCACTGCAGCTCTGAGCACGGTCACAGCATTTGCCCTGGCTCAGTGCCCAGCCTGTGCACCCTGGGGAGAGTCTGGGCTGTGGCTGCAGCCCTCTGCCATCCTCAGGCTGGGCAGGACATCAAGCTTGCATTCCTTCCCAGTAGCTGTGCCCATCACAGAAGGTCCAAAAGGATTCCAAAGTCTTGGAAAAGCCACCTGGTGGGGAAAATCCACCCTATTTGCCAGTGAGCCCTGGGACGAAACACCCTCAGGTGGGCAGCTACAGCACCTCTGCACACCCAAAGCTCACACACAGAACCTGAGCACTGCAGCTGTCCCAGCAGAGCACCAATCCCAAAATGTGCCTGTGTCTTTCACTCCCAGCCTAGGAGCAATTCCTGTCCCTGTGCTGCACCCAGCCTGAGGCACCATCCCAGCCTGATGGGACTGCAAATCCCGGCCCAGCTCACAACTGGTCAGCCTTGCCACGGTCCTGCCAGGCCAGCAGCAGCACCATGAGGTCCTGGGGGCTGTCTGGCACCTCTTGCCCTCCTGGTGGCCCCTCACAGACTGGGCAGATTGCTCATCATGCTGGAGTTGCTGGACAGAGGCGCCCTGGGCCGAGCATTCCAGGCCACGGAGCTGTGGAAGCTGTCCCGGTAGCGCAGGGAGCTCTCCGTGGAGGAGCCAGAGTTGATGTCCGAGATGACCATGCAGCTGTCAGGTCTGCAGAGCCCAGCCCTGACACAGCAGCAGCACAGCAGGCTCCCCACGGCACGGCGAACCTCCACGCTCCGCAGGGAGTAAATGACGGGATTGACCCCCGAGTTGAGCAGGGCCAGAGCCAGGGTCCAGTCCAGGCTGTGCAGGTGGCTGCAGGTCCTGCTGTCACAGAACACATCGAAGAGCAGCAGGACGAAGAGGGGGCTCCAGCAGAGGATGAAGGCCCCCAGGATCATCAGCACCGTCTTCAGCAAGCGCAGGGAGCGCCGGCGGCCGTGCCGGGAGTTGGTCTGCCTGGAGCTGGCCTGCACCAGGTGGAAGATGGAGATGTAGAGCCCGACGATACCCAGGAGGATGATGCTGAACATAACCACGGAGAAGAGGATGTAATTCTTGGAGTAGAGGGGCAGGAGCACGGAGCAGGCCTGGAAGTTGCAGAGGCAGTTCCAGCCCAGCAGCGGCAGCAGCCCGATGACGAGGGCCAGCAGCCAGCAGGTCACGATGAGGCCGCGCAGGCGCAGCGTCTTGCTGGCCTCGTTCTCCGCGATGGGCCTCACCATGGCACTGTAGCGCTCCACGGCCGTCACCAGCAGGCTGAAGGTGGAGGCGGCCAAGGCGATGAAGAGGATGCCCTCCCTCAGGAACCAGAGCTGCGGGGACAGCTGGAAGGTCTTGCTGCCCGACAGGCAGAGGTTGCAGAGGTAGGCGATGCCCGCCAGCAGGTCGCTGAGGGTGATGCTGGCGATGCAGGAGTAGACCCAGCGCCGGCCCCGCAGGCAGCGCAGCACGGCCAGCAGCACCAGCAGGTTCTCCAGGATGATGAGGCAGCTGATGATGGCGAAGGCCAGGCGGAGCAGCCCCATGCCCTCGTCGCCGGAGTGCCGCTTGGCGAGCTTGCCTGAGAATTTGTAGTGCTGCAGGATGATGTTCACGTTCCTCGTGGCGGCCAGCTGCAGGCAGGAGGCTTTTGTGCCCAGCAGCTGAGCAGAGTCCAGGGGAAGGAGGAGGGAGCGATTCACCAGCCGGCCCAGCACTGGAGCAGCCATCTTCTGAGCCTGGCGCAGCAGTCAGGGGACGCTCGATGGAGGAAGGGGTCAGGTGGGGCTTGGGGCAGAGCAGATCCTCTGTTTGAGGGCTGGAGCAGCTGTGAGGCTGATCCCAGCCCTGCTCAGTGGAGGTGAGAGTCAGAGCCCTCTCTGCCAGCCCTGCAGCACTGAAAGAGCAAGGGGAGAGGAGGGTGAGGTGTTTTGCAAGTCCACCCATGAGCATGGGCTTCCTGTTGTTTAATAAAGTTTCCTGTTGTGACTGACAGTATTGACATCTCTTCCAACAGCTGTCATAATTTCTTGGTAAGGGTCTGATTATTCTCAGCTTTGCTGTGGTTGTGAAGATGTGAGAGAAGGAAGAAACGTGCCAGGGTTGGAGCAGGCTGTGTCAAACGGGGCAACACCTTGGTGGATGGGGGCTGGGGGGCTGAAGAGATCCAAGTGCTGGTAAGAGCACCCAGACAGCTTGAGACACAAAGTGCTTTGCTTGCTGTGCTACTCAGCTCACCCCTGAGCCTGGCAGAGAGCCACTGCTGCCCTGTGCCATGCTCAGATCATCCCTCTTCCTTCCTCAGGAGGAAGGTCCGTGCTGTCACTGCACAGGCCCAGCTCCTGCCACTCTCTCAGAACACATCCAGACACATCCATCCTATCTGTGCAGCAGCTCCTGGCACCTGTGGGGCTGCAGCTGAGCCTCAGCCCCTCCACTCCAAAGGAAACCAGCTGCTCCAAGCTGAGCACGTGCCTGACACTGCAGCTACACCTTCAACTCACCAAGCACCTGCTAGAGATGGGTCAGGATCCTCCCACAGGCAGGGAAGGAGGCAGAAAGCTGCTGCTTCTCACCTTTGAGGAGGCACAAGGTGCTGAGACCAGAACCAAGGAATGAGAGCATGGCTGAAATGTTAATTTCCAGCATTGGCCTAATTCCTTGTTTGCAAAACTCAACAGGAGAGCCTTGGAACGTGCTATGCCCAACTGTGGCTGGGAATTTGCCTTTGGACTCACCTGTCATGGCTTGTGGGAGGCTCTTGCTGCCCCAGGGAGGTCCAGCAGTGCTCTCAAGCTCCTTGTCTGAGGCCCAGCACTGTGCAGGTAGTGGGGACAGCTCCTTGTGCAAAATAAGTGAGGCTTCTACCTACCAAAGTAAAAAAAAGGGGAAGTTACAACATCAACCACATTTCTGAGCAGGGTGGACCCCACCCAAGTCAGCTGCAGAGTAGCAGAGATGAAAGAAAAGCAGACCATCTTTTAACTCAGGATCTCAGCAGAAGCTGTGCCCTGTTGTCCCTGGGCTCTCCCTCCAGACTGGGAGCCATGGAGATGTCCCCAGGCTGAGGGCAAAGAGCAGTGAGCTCTCCCCTCAGCAGGGAGCTGTCCAGGGAGCCCATCCATCCCTGGATGGATTGATCCCAGCCTGGATGGCAGCACAGACAAGAGGAGAATGCAAAAGAGGCTCCTGCAGGAAGCCACGTGCAAGCAAGGGTGGCTCTCATCAAAAGCTGAGGGCTCCATCCTCCACCTTCACCCTTTCAGCTGGGCTTTTGGCCTTTTCTATCAGCAGTGTGGAAAGAAACTCTCAGTGATAAGGTCAGCAGATGACCCGAGATTGAAGGAGCGGAAATCAGCAGGAAGGCTGGGCCACGAGTGCAGGGCTGCACGCTCAGCACCAGGAGCTCACTCCCAAACCCTCCCCAGACCCCTGGGATCCAAAGGGTCAGTGTGACCCTGGGAGCTTTGCTCTTGCCTCAGGGGGAACCTCCAGCTCGTGTGTCTGTTCAGGACAGAGCTGGTGGAATGTGGGAAATGGATTTGTTGGGAGTTTTTAGGGCTTGATTTTGGGGAATGGATTTGTAGAGAGTTTTTAGGGCTTGATAGAAAGTTCTGGATCTCTGGGTCTGGGTCTGGGTTAACTCTGGGTCAGGAAAAGGGTATTGTCCAACAGTGGAATGTTCCTGAAAGATCCGAGGATGGAGAAACTTGCCTTGTCAGGGGCTCTAAGTAGCTTCTCCAAGAGCTGGCAATGTGTGAGGAGTCTCAGAGACTCCTGACAGCAGAGAGATCTGTGGAGAGGATGGGTCTGGGGCAGGCAAACCCTTTTGAGGGCAGGAGGACTCGAGGCAGATGAGCTGCTGGCACAGCTTGACACCCTCCCCCTTGGTGTTCAGGTTCTCTGAACCAGCAAAACATCAAAGGATCTTCTAAAAAATGCCCCTTCCACAAACACATCCACGGCTGGGGGGCTAATAGGGTCTGAGCCCCCACATGAAGAAGAGTTCCTGCTCTGTCTCATCCCCATTGCCCCCTGCACAGTCCCAGCCTGAGCTGGATCTTGGCCCTTCTCCTCTGCTGCCATCCCAGTTCAGATGTTCTTTCTCTGAGCCAAGTGGGGCAGGGGAGGGACACCCCCTCCTGCAATGTTTCTCATCTCTTCCTTCAGATCAGAGCCACAATCTGCCTGAAACTGCCTGAAACTGCCTGAAACTGCCTGGTGGCCCTGAGTGCTGGGCTGGGAAGGGCCAGGGGAGGCACAGGGGGCACCTGAAGCCCCGTGGACCTGCTCCAGCTGCATGCCTAAAGCAGGTATTGATGGATGCTGGATGAGGCACCTCAGCAGAGAAGCCCTGGAACCCTCCAGAGGTCAACAGGAAGGCCAAAATACCTTGGCCTCAGAGAGAGGAACTTGTCTGCAGTCAGAGAGGAGCAGGAGAGCAGCTCAGCTCCCTGTGCCCATGGCCTGTCCCTCGTGTCCTGGGGCTGCTGCTCCCAGGAGGGTTTCCAGCCACAGATTGTGGGGGGCCACAAGTAACTGCAGGGCAAAGACAGCAAGTTACAAACACAAGATAAAGTATTGATGATTCCTCTTGAGGCTTTCCTGCTGTGCTGCTGCACAGTCCTGATTAAAGCTTGTGCTTTCAGATATTATGATTTAAAAAACCAAAACATGGGTTCAGCTCCGTGGAGAGCTCTGTGTCAGGCAGCCCCCAGGCTGGCTCATGGACATCAGGCATCCCCATCTCTGTCCCACACCTCTCCCTGCCCATGCACCCATCCTGTCCCCTCTGCATGGCCCACGCTTGCAGGTGTTTTTCTGCTCCAGGAAGGGTGGAGCAGGCTTGGTTTAAAAATGACTGATCACTCCTGACAGTTGGGTGGTTGCACTTCCCCGCTTTGGTCTCTTCTGCTGCAGAGCAGCACTTCCCACATCCCAGTCCCCAGGCTGGCAGAATGCTTCTGGCCCCAGAGGAGCCAAGAAGAGCCAGGAAGGCCCCTCTGACCTGGGCTGACCCAAACCTTGCAGATCTGACTTTTCACAGTGCTCAAAAACCATTCCAGGCACAGTTGTTGTGCCCTTTCATTTAAATTGGCTGGTGGTGATGATGGATCTCTGTAGGAAAAGAGGCTCTGCAGACCATCTCTTGAAGAAAAACAGAATATGAAAGGGCAAGTTTCAGTATTGTCTCCTCTAGACCACAGTAATGACTTTAAATGGCCAAGTTTTTCTGATTGTTTTTTATTTTTTTAAGTGGCTATTTTTAGAACCTATTTCCTCAGGGTAAAACATTGAAGTGTGGAAGAAATAGGAAATCACACCTCAAAACTACCGTAGCACACCTTTCTCTTGCTGCCAGCACCCCCTGAGGCTGTGACTGTGCTGTGCCAGGCTCTGTCTGCCCTGGCCTTTCCATCCTGGGCTATCACCCATCAATCCCAGCCAGGGACACGTGGGCACTGAGCAGGCCAGGCCAGAGATGCCCTGATTAGCCCAATCAGCCCTTTGCACATGGTTTCCTGGCAGCTGGGCACAGCTGCCTGCAGGCTATAAAACCAACTCCTGGCCACGGGGAAACTCAGGGCTTGCACCCGGGTGGGCATCCAGCCGTGGCAGAGATGTGCCAGCCTCAGGCACTGCCAGCCCTGCTGCTCCTGCTCTGCTGCCCCTGGGCCAGTGCCAGTGAGTCAGGGCTTTGCTGGGGGTGGGGTGGCTCCTTTGGGGCTCTCAGCAGCCCCTGGTTCATGCTGTGCTGGGGTGTCTTGCAGGTGCTCTGCGGGGTGGGATTGTGGGGGGCCACGAGGCGCGGCCCCACTCGCACCCGTACATGGCGTTCCTGAAGATGGCAGAGGTGGGGGCCTGTGGGGGCTTCCTGGTGGCCCCTGACTGGGTGATGTCAGCTGCACACTGCATGGGGTGAGTATTGATACAGGGGTTTTATCCCTTTCTTTCTCCCCTAGCCTGGGAGCTCCTTCCCTGGAGCAATTTTGGAGCAGGTCCCTCCTGTGCTGGGCAGCTCTCTCCACCTGCCTGCCAAAATGAGGGAGGAAGAGGGTGACACCCAGCCTGATTTCCTCTTTCCCCCTCCTTCTGCCATGGCCAGGAATATCACAGTCATCCTGGGGGCTCACAACATCCACGAACCAGAAAAAACCCAGCAGGTCCGGGGAGTCCTCAAGTACCACGAGCACCCTGAGTACAACCCCAGCACGATGGAAAACGACATCATGCTGCTGCAGGCAAGGAGTTCTGAGGGGACAGAGGGGCTGTGGGGCCACCAGGGACTGGGCAAGGCTCGTCCTGGCTGTCAGCTCCCTCTCCAAAGCTGCTCCTGCCCAAGGTGCTGGAGGCTGGGAGGGACCTGGGAAGGAGCCATGGGCAGGGGTTGGAGCCTCATGTGGCTCCCACAGCAGCTCCCTGCAGCTTGCAGAGCCTGCTAGACCCTCCCTGCCTCTGCAGAGCAGTGTCCTGCTCACAGCCCTCTCTCCACCCTCTGCTTTCCCCCAGCTGACATCAAAGGCCACTCTCAATGACTATGTCCAGCCCATCCCCCTGCCCAGGACGGGCAGCGACCTCCCCACGGGCACCAAGTGCGTGATTGCAGGCTGGGGGCTGATCGACAAGGACAGGGCCACCAACAAGCTCTTTGAGACCAACGTGTCCATCTACAGCCGCAGGAAATGCACCCTCTTCTACCCACACCTGGATTCTGGCATGGTCTGTGCAGGCAGCTTCCACCAGCTGAAGGATTCCAGCCAGGTACAGGAGGGAATACAGGCTGCTCTGGGAGCAGGAGCTGCTGCAGGAGCAGCTCCCAGGGCAGGTGACAAGCATTTGATCACAGTTCCCATCAGGACTGGCTCTCTGGATGTCCTGACACCAGCCACAGTCCCTGCCCAGCTCACCCCGGCTCACATCCCAGGGCAGCCCCTTCAGCTGGGTGGGAAATGGGACAGGAACAGAGCCCCAGGGCGGGGAGGGATCAGGGGTAAATCTGTTACCACAGGGAAGAGACTTCTAAAATCAATCTCATCTCTCCCCAGGGAGATTCTGGTGGGCCCCTGGTGTGTAATAAAGTGGCCCAAGGCATTGTTTCCTTTGGCTACAACTCCCCACCCGGGGTCTACACCCGCATCTCCAACTACCTGCCCTGGATCAAAAAAGTCATGAAGTAGTGGCAGTGGCAGCACTTTCTCCAGCTCTGGTGTGGCCCTGGACACTGCAAGAGCTTCCTTCCTGCCCCTGCTCAAGGCTCAACTCCCTCCTGTCTCCTTGGGAACCCAAGTGCCTTGATCAGCGCACACCCTTCACTCTGTTCTGGGCTGCTGCCTGTCCCTTCCTGTCTCAGGGCTGTGTTAAACCCCCCTGGCAGGAGCAGAGATGGCCCCAGATGGCACAAAAAGAGGCTGTGCCACAAGAAACCCCACTTCCTTCAGAGATAAAACCCTGTTCCTGCTTGAACCCTGCTGCACCTCAAGTAAACTCAAAGCTGCACCTCCCAGCGTGTGTCGTGTTTCTTGTGGCCTTGCCACAGAGAGAAATGTTTAAATCACATTTAACAGGATGGAGGCTCTGGCTGCTCCACCTGAGAGGCTGCAGGGACAGCAGCAATCACAGCTCTGCATCCTCAATCAGTGGCAGGCTCAGAAACAAGAGCTAGGTTTGCCCTTCCTGGGGTCACAGGGACCTGGGGTTTTTGGGATTTCTTTTGGTTGAGATGAATTTGAGATGTATTCAAAGTTTTTTTTTCTTTAACTTAGTTGTTGAAGAAGGAGTTAGAAGTTTTTGGCTTGTGTTTTTAAGGTTGTTTATTATTTTTTATTTAAAACATTTTTTGTTTGGCTTGCCGAGGTCTGTTCAGCAGGTCAGTTTGAGGCACACACTGCCCTCCCACGGGGCTGGCGTTGTCTTTTATACTATAAACTATGTATTTGATATTTACAGTTATGTTTTAATACTTGTCACTTATGTTAGACAGTGACTTTTTACTTTACACCAATTTAAAGTGCTACTATCACTAAGAAGATGGAGGTTAGGAAGAAGAACAGGACAACACCTAAATCTCTCCATTTTGCTTCTTAGACCCCTAGAGTAAAAATCCCCAGAATTTCTCTTTTCACTCTATAGCTATTACTATTATGCTATCTAAACTTTTGTGACCTTTGATTCTTCATACAAAGGGGGTAATTTCATCCATGGGTCGAGCTCAAAGCCACAGGGGTCTTTGGCTGCATGCCAGGGTCTCTGACCCCCCTGCCAGGGCTCCAAACCCCCCTGGCCGGGGCTCTGATCATCCAGGACTGTCAGAGAGACGTCCTGGGCTCCGGCAGGGGTCACAGGGATGATGAGTGTGCTGTGAGGAGAGAAACTGCCCAGGTGGAAATGTCCTGGGCAGAATGATGGGCACACACTCCCTTCACCAGCTTCAGCGTGCTGCCACCCTCCTGGGAGCATGGGCAGCAGGGCTGTGGGCATCAGCAGTGCCCAGGGCTCTCAGGGTGCTCTCTGCAGAGGTGCTGCACCCCAGGGCACAGCAGGCTGAGCTGCAAGGGGCTGCAAGGGGCTGCACTGGTGCAGGGAGCTGCACTTGCTGTGGGCTGAGCCCTCGGGTGGCTGCTGACACCAGGTCAGGGCTTTAGGATCCCAGAGAGGAGGCACAGCCCAAGTGCCAGCTGTCACACACCCA
>VYZP01075949.1:0-51191 GCA_013400635.1 Hypocryptadius cinnamomeus
GGGATTTTTCCAGAAAATATGATGGTGACACATAGTGATTTAGGCTAAATAACTGTGTGGTTGTTGGCTCTTGCTATTGTAAATTAACTTTTACCAGTTGATAATCACAAGGATTTTAATGTATTTATAATCAGTTTTAACTACTTTTAATACAATAATTGTCATCTGGCCCCTGTGGCACTTGGATTCTCAAAACATCATTTATTAATAATATTTTCAGTTATGACCAGTGTAATAATATTATAGTTTTAACCATCACAAAATATTAAAATGTGTGTTATATACATTTACCTTTTACAAAAATAGCTATAACTATCAAATAGTAACTAATACTTTTGGTTTTGGAACTAACTAACAATAAAAATAACTCAAACATACCTAAAATAACTAACACCGTCTATATACTTAAATAACATTTAAAAAAAAAAGTCAAGAATTATCAACTACTAAAACCACAAAACCAACATGAAAAATGAGATGTCAAACTCAGAGTCTGGGTGTTCCTGCAGCTCCAGGAGGGATGCAAAGCTCCAAGGCTCGTCACACAGCTCCACTTCACCAGCTGGCCGGATTTTGGGGTGCCTTTCACGCCTATTGGCATGCTGAAATTCCTGAAAAAAGTCAAGACCTTGAATCCTGCCCATGCTGGACCAATTGTGGTTCACTGTAGGTATGTATGTGCCTCTCAGGCCATTCTTGTGGCTTGGCCTGGAGTTATTGATAGATATTTAGATTTTTTAAAACATATTTTTATATATTTTTCAAGATTTTACATATATTTTATATGTATTTTATATATATATTTATATTTGTAGATATATTTGCTCACATATTTCTATTCAAGGGTAATAATCTGCTGAGTTTTTGAGAGCTGAGAGCAAAAACAATTTCCAAAGCTCTGTCTTTGCTGTCAGTTTAATACTCAAACAGAAGTTGTTGTTCTGCTCTTTGGGGTTTTTGTTATGAGGGATCTCCATTGTTTGGTATAAATCTGTTCTTTGTCAGAAAAACAGACTGGTGATAGAAATCTGTGGCCTTTGCCACTCAATGCTGCTCTGGGAATTCATCCCCCACTTCTCCCACAGTCAAATTGCAGTTTTTTTATGGAAATTAGCCATGAAATGCCTGAAAAGTTTGGAAGAAAGACTTGAATTCAAGAGACTGAAATGCTGCAATTTTAAAAATGTGCTTCATCCCAATCCAGAACCAATTCCCACTCATTGGTCACTCACACAGGCACATCCTGCTGCTAAACTGCTGAAATCTTTAATGAAACTAAAGCCAAACTCCCAAACAGTTTGAAGAGAATAATTGCAACCTCTATAGCAGCTGTGAGCTCACCCCTGAGCAGGAAGTGGCTTTTCAGGAGCAATTTTCATTGCAAGGTTAAAATAAAAAAAGCACAAGAGCAGAATGAAAAGAAAAGAAGAGCAGCTTTGTCTGTCTAGGTCTTGTTTTTAAGGAAAAAAAAAGATGTAAATTCCTGTATTTATCTTTTTTCTTGCTAGAAATACTCCCTGTAAATGTGTGATAGAGAAAAAGAGGGTGTTTGTCCTGCTGGGATTCACCTTCTCCCCCTGGTGTCATGAATAAAAAAAACCATTTATATAGGAAAAGTAGATTTGAGTTGTCTCAGTTGAGAATATTTTTATAGCCCTTTGCTGTATGTGGAGCCTCATTCTGGGCTTTAGCTTTATTTGGCAGCATCAGGAAATGCTGTGCTTGGATTACCCAGCAGAAGGAAGGCCAAAAGCAAGGAAAATACAAAATAATTTCATCAATACCTGCAGAGGTTTCAGTCTAAAGGGCCAGCAGAGCACGGCGAGGCCGTGGTGTGTCAGGGTGAGAAATGGGGAGGACAGAGGTGACACTGAGCTTCCGTCCCCCTTCAGGATGTGACACCGCTGAATTGTTGGGAAAAGGAAAGGGAAGCCCATCAGCAGTGAGTAACCATCCATTTTTAGGGAGCCTGTAGGGAAATCTGCCCCAGCCACCCTGGCCAAAAGCTCTCCAGTCAGGTTTGGGAAGTGAATAAAACACTGACTTGGCATTTGGAAGTCAAGGAGTGAAAATGAGGAGTGGCAGGACTTTCTGCTGATTCTTGTATTCTGTAAGGTTTTAGAAATAGGTTTTTTTGGAAGTAGAATTTTTTCAGTGAGTGGAGAGGGACTTTGAGGAATGGCTGAGTAAGGGATGCCATGAAGCAGGCTAAGGATGGAGACACTCAGGAGGTGAATGCCCAGGATGGGGAAGTCACCAGCTTCAGCAGGAACGTGCAGGGATGGAATCCAGAGCTGATCTGGGAACTGTGGGAGGGAACAGGGATGTGCAAAAAAGGGATCATGGCTGGAAAGGGAGTGAGGAAGCTGAGCTGGGCTGAAACCTCCAGGAATGAGCAGTGAGGGACCAGTGGGAACTGTGGGAAGCCACCACAGAGGTGGCTTCCAGGGCTGTCAGGAGGAGAACAATCTCTTATGAGTGGGAATTAAGGCATTAGGACATGAGGGGGATTCCTTGTGGTGCCAGAGGGCCAACGTGGGTGGATGGAAGGGAGAGGGAAGGGAATCTCCATCATCCCTCCAGACCTCTGGAATAGTGGAGCTCCTGGGTTTTGGTATTCCTGCTGGTAAAGTTTGTGTGGAAATGAAATAATTGTAGTACAAATACAAGCATTTTATTTTTCTGGTCTTATTGAAAACCTGATGTTGCCTTGCTGAGAATTGCTTTGTATTTTTGAGCCTGTGAGGGGAGGGAAGATGTTTTTATCATGTTCCTGGAGGTGTTTGTGGCCACTGCAGCCAAGCAAACTGCCCAGAAGTTAAAGGAGAGCTGCTCATGGCTAGTACAGGATGCCATGCCCTTTTCCTCTGGAAGGAAGAGCTGAAAGTGGCTGGAATTTTGTCATTTCTGACAGTTGTGCTCCCTCTCGTGGCTTTTAAGGATATGAAAACCAAAAAGTGTTTAGGGATGGCAACGTTGGGAAATGTGGAGCTAAAAATTCCTAAAAGAATAATTGAAATTTTATCTTAACCTTTAGAGTTATTATTATAGTTATTTATTTTATCTTAGCCTTATAGAGCTATTATAGAATTATTAGAGATGGTCAAGCAGATTTTATTTTCAAATGTCTTTTTAAATATAATTCTGATGCCATCAGCTGGGGAGAGCTGGGGTTTTGTGCTAAAAACACCCCTCTTTTTTTGTTGTCTTTGTTAAAATGAAAAAGCAGGAGGTTTACACTGGATATTAGAAAAAAGTTTTTCACAGAAAGAGTGATAAAGCTCTGGAATGGCTGCCCGGGGAGGTGGTGCAGTCACCATCCCTGGCTGTGTTTAACAAAGCCTGGATGTGGCACTGGGTGCCAGGGTTTGGTTGAGGTGTTGGGGCTGGGTTGGACTCCATGATCTTGAAGGTCTCTTCCAACCCAGTGATAATTCTGTGAATTTCTTCACTGAAAGGGAGACCAGGCATTGGGCAGGCCATAGGGGTGGAACCCCATCCCTGGAGGGATTTAAAAGCCCTGAGCATGTGGCACTTGGGGACATGGTAGGAACAGCTGGACTAAAGGATCTGAGGTTTAATGTTTCCCAGCCAGTATTTCAGTGCAGTCTGAGCACAAGGCTCACTGCTGCAGCAGTTCCTGCAGATTTGGGTGATTCCAGGGAGGTTTTTGTGTGTTTGTATCGTGACAAAGGTCCCCTGAAGGGGAGTAATTAGCACTGACTCCATGATTGCAGAAGGCTGATCAATTGCTTTATTAAGCTATAGTATATTTTACCATACTGTTAAGAAACTCATAACCCTTACTGACTGTCCCATACCGCTTTGACCTCATTGGTGAATCCCTCCAAACACCATCCAGTGTCCGATTAACAAACCACCTTCTGGCAAACAATCTCCATAACACATTCCACACGTGCACAACAACAGGCGGAGACAAGAATTGCTTTAATTCTCTTCTCTGAGCTTCTCAGAGCTCCCCAGGAAAGCCCTGTGAGAGAGCCATGTCTCTCTGTGTCCAGAGGCTCTGTGATGACCATGTTTGTTCCCTCCCCAGCGCGGGCGTGGGGCGCACGGGCACCTTCATCGTCATCGACGCCATCATCGACATGATGCACGCCGAGCAGAAGGTGGATGTCTTCGAGTTCGTCTGCAGGATCCGCAACCAGCGGCCCCAGATGGTTCAGACTGATGTGAGTGCGCTTCAACCACCCGGAATTCCAGCTTTTCCTGGGCACAGAAGGAAATGCTGCCGTATTCTGTTGCTGTGGAACCCGAGTGGGCTCTCGGGGGGACGAGGGCGTGGGAGAGACGTGGAATCTTGACTCCATGTTTCAGAAGGCTGGTTTATTATAATATGATATATATTATATTAAAATATTATTACTAAAACTGTACTAAAAAGGAGAGAAAAAATCCATCAGAAGGCTAGCAAGAATAGAAAAGGAATCTATAACAAAGTCCTGTGACTGCTCAGAGAGTCCACACAGCTGGACCACGATTGGTCATCAAGTAGAAACAATCCACACTGACCAATGTGGTTGCACCTGTTGCATTCCACAGCAGCAGATAATTATTGTTGACATTTCTCTGCTGAGGCTCCTCAGCTTCTCAGGGGAAAAATCCTGGGAACAGGATTTCTCATAAAATATCATGGCTACATTATTCCCACTCCGTTGTGCAGCTCAGTGTGTCCCATGCTGTTGACAATTGGACATTGGGGCTTGGAGCAGCCTGGGATTAGTGGGAGGTGTCCCTGCCCATGGCAGGGGTGGGATGGATGAGTTTTAAGGTCCCTTCCTACCCAAATCATTCTGGGATTCTCTAATTCAAAAATGCATGAAGCTCAGTTAAGGATGTGGGGTGGGGGAGAAGATAAAGGTGGAGAAGACCACTGTGAAACACTAAATTTAGGAGTCATTTCCAGGTTTTCCCATGCACATGAGAGTGGAATGTCAGAGAGTATGAGTGGAAATGTGAGCAAACAGAAAAACTCTGGTTTAGTGTAATAATTTTTAATTATTATTATGTTAATTAGGAGATTGTCACCAAACAGTGACAAGACAAGGAGCAGTGGTTTTGAAGTTAGATGGGATATTGGGAAGGAATTGTTCCCTGTGAGGGTGAGGAGGGACTGGGCTGGAATTTCCAGAGCAGCTGTGGCTGCCCCTGGATCCCTGGCAATGCTCAAGGCCAGGTTGGACACTGGGGCTGGGAGCACCTGGGACAGTGGGAGGTGTCCCTGCCATGGCAGGGGTGGCACTGGGTGGGTTTAAGGTCCCTTCCAAGGCAAACCATTCTGTGATTTTTAAATAAATCCCAGAATTCTTCATTTCCCTCCTGTCCTCTTCCTCTCTGTCCCTTCCAGATGCAATATTCCTTCATTTACCAAGCCTTACTCGAGTACTACCTCTACGGTGACACGGAGCTGGATGTGTCGTCCCTGGAAAAACACCTCCAGACTTCCCACAGTGCAGCCCCAAACCTGGTCAAAATAGGCCTGGAAGAGGAATTTAAAGTAAGTATGGAAATCTTCCCCNTTAACCAGAAAATGGGAACTGGGTAAAGAAAATGAAGTAAAAATAAGTTTTGATGATAGAGCAACAAGTTCCAAAATCAACAGTATTGAGGGAAGGAAGATTAGATGGGATATTGGGAAGGAATTTTTGGCTGTGAGGGTGGGCAGGCCCTGGCACAAGGTGCCCAGAGAAGCTGTGGCTGCCCCTGGATCCCTGGCAGTGCCCAAGGCCAGTTGGAGCAGCCTGGGACAGTGGGAGGCGTCCCTGCCCATGGCACTGGATGGGATTTAAAGTCCCTTCCAACCCAAACCATTCTGGGATGCTGTGACTGTTATTCCTTCTTAATTTCTGTAGCCAGGACAGTGAAGTGCCTGCAGGCTCCCTGTGAGTGTAGCAGTGATTTGTTTACCCCACAAAGGCACTGGAGAGCCCAGGCAGTGCAGGATGTGCTGGGCCCCACTCCTGCCCTGTGTGCTCACCCCCGTGTGCTCTCTGCAGAAGCTGACCAACGTGCGCATCATGAAGGAGAACATGAGGACTGGCAACCTCCCAGCCAACATGAAGAAAGCCAGAGTCATCCAGATCATCCCCTGTAAGAGCCCAGCTCCTCATCTCCAGGGAAAGTGCCAGGAATCCCTGGCTGGGAGCACACGCTGGATCTGTCTGCTGGCAGAGCCCAGCTCAGAGCACAAACTCTCATCTGTAGAAGAGTCAATGAATTGGGTTTTACTGAATCACCCTAAAATCTGTTACAGTCAGGGATTTTGAGTTAAATAATTCAGCAGTTTCACCTGTTAAACCACCCCTTTTCTGTGTGGTTCCATGTACGGTCTGAGCAGCACTGCAACGTTTGCACCTGAAAATGAACATTTCAGAGAAAAGATTGGGGGGGGTTTGTTCTTCCGTGGGCAGTTGGCAAAAGTAAGACTGGACTCAAAATTAAGACAAGACTTTTTTTACTGGACTCAAAACTAAGCCCAGGCTTTTTTTTTTTTTTCCCCAGATGATTTTAACAGAGTGATTCTGTCCATGAAAAGAGGGCAGGAGTACACAGACTACATCAATGCTTCCTTCATAGATGTAAGTATACAACATTTTCATGTATTTCCTTTTTAAATCAGAGATTATGCTGCTGCTGATAGGTCTTTTTAAAGAAGCACAATCAGCTTGGCTTGCAAAGAACATGAGCTTTGTTTATGGGAGTTTCCAAATGCATTTCTTATCTGGTGTTTTTAACTTCAGTCTAAATGGTTGTGCAATTTAAGCCTTGTTGTTAGATTTATAAACCAAATCTTGTATTAAATTCTGACCAAACAATCAGCTGCACAATTACAGCCAGTGATTCCACTATCTGGGTCAGGTTAACAGGTGTAAATATTTGCTTTTCTGAGAAACAGAGAAGTCAGTGTTGAGCACAGGGAAGGCTGTGACAGTGTTTGGCAGCCAGGCTTTACTTGGGCAGAGCTGGATGAATTCCAAGCTTTCTTCCCAGCTTCCTGTTGGAAGCTGAACACAGGATTGTGTCTAGTTTTTGTTGAAATATGAGAATGAATCATGTCCTTGAGCAGTGAAACCACGTTAGTCACTGAGGGTTGTGGATTCCTCACAGATCACACCTGCATGGGAATAAGGAGGGGTTGGATGTGGCCCTCAGAGCCTTGGGCTTGGGTCACAGGTTGGACTGGATGGTCTCTGAGGTCTTTTCCAAACTCATTGATTCTGTGAAATAAAGCTGGACCTCAAAACTTGAGGCAGAAGTTCATTCTAGAGAAAAGCTGGGAGCTGCTGTTGCGATGATCTTGTGAAATGTGGTCCTTCAGAGTCTCATCCTCTCAGCCATGACTGGAGAAATTCACCTGAGCATTGTGAATTTGGGGGAGATTTTAGAACCTTGGAAAAGCTCTCTCAGACCATTGAGTCCAACCATCCCCCAGCATGGCCAAGGCCACCACTGCCCCATGTCCCCAAGTGCCACCTCCACATGGCTTTAAATCCCTCCAGGGATGGGGACTCACCACTGCCCTGGGCACTGACACTTTCTGTGGGGAAATTTCCCCTAATACCCAGCTTTCACCTTCCCTGCTGCAGCCTGAGGCCGTTCCCTCTCATTCCCTGGGAGAGAAGCCCCCGTTTAAGCCGTGGTGTCCCCGTGACGTGTCCCTGTCCCCTGGGTGACGCCCTCTCTTCCCGCAGGGCTATCGGCAGAAGGATTATTTCATTGCCACCCAGGGCCCCCTGCCTCACACGGTGGAGGATTTCTGGAGGATGGTGTGGGAGTGGAAGTGCCACACCATCGTGATGCTCACCGAGGTCCAGGAGAGGGAGCAGGTACGTGGGACGTGGATTTGGGGAGAGCTCTCACAGCCTGGCAGAAGGCTCACACAGTGTGCAAACCTTGAGATGAGAAATGCTGACTTAGAAATGCCATGGAATAGGGCTGACATTGTTGAGGGAGAAATGGAAATAGAAACAAGTTTCAAAGGGTGGCCTTGCAAATAAGACTGGATAATTTGGAGAAACAGAACCATGGAAGATGCATTGTAGTAGGAGCCACTGACGTAGTTGAGACGGTCACAATACAAAGCAACACTCCGTTTTCAGAAGGCTTCAAACTGTTTTTATTGTACCATGCATGCTTTTTATACATTCTTACAAAACTCATAAATTTACACTTGACTCATTGGTCAGGAAAGACAAACAAAGTGCTCATTGGAGCAGAGTTGCAGGTTTCTCTTATTTATCCTTCTTTCTTTCTTGGTTTCTATGTCAATGACCTTGGTAGAGAATTCTTTCAGGGGTAAACATGGATCAAACTTCTCTCTGGCTCACAGAAATCACTGTGAAACCTCTTCCACAACCCAAGAGTGGTAATTGTAGATTGGCTTTAAGGCATCTACAGCATGGTGTGGCAAAAGCTGATAGGCCAATAAACACTTATAGTGTATTGTAATTAGGAAATAGCTTCTGATTGTGATGATGTGAATTATAACATCTGTATTATCTCACTCTCCACATGAGACTGAAAATGGAATAAAAGTTTTTAAAAGGCTTCTCAGTTGCCCCATGTCTGGGTCAGAAAAGGCCTGATCTGACACGTGCCCACCCTGCAGCCCCACATTTCCACTTCCCACCTGCAAACCATGAGTATCAATACTGGAAAAACAATTTTTTTGGCCTAAAAATTCCAGCAATCTGAATTTTTTTTGGCTTTTCCTAAAATGAGCACTTGCTTCACTCATTGGTGTGAGGCAGCGTTGCTGCTTTTTCTGGAATTGTCAGGAAACACAAAAAACCTGTGGAATATTGTGATTTTTGAAAGCTTCCAGTTTGCATCAAGGGATGCCTGACACGGGACAGAGTTTTGGGATTTGGGAACAAACTTTTGTGTAAACTTTTATCCCATTTATCCCAGTAAAAGCTCCCGTTGCTCATTCTAAGCTTGTCCTGATTTGAGTAAAATATGAGAATTAATTCATTATTTGATTTAAATATGAAAATTAATGTCATTAATTAATTAAAGAGTCCTGTGCTGCAGCTTGAAAATTCTGGGTTCAACAAGGGTGTTGTGAAAAGGGTGTTGTTTTTCTTGGTGGTTTTGGGAGGTTTTTAACAACATTACCTTGCTTTCAAGAATTCCATTTATTATTCTACTCTGTTTTAAAGCAGTATTTGCTATCTGGGCCTCCTGAGCCTTTTTCATCATGATGGTTTCCATTCAAGAAATATTTTATCACTGTATTCTTAGTGTTTAGAACACACTTATTATGCTGGATGTCACTTCTTATGCCAGAGATTCATGACAACGTAGATAACTGGGAAAAATAAATCAAGGAATATTTGCAATTCTCTGGATTCTGCAGGAGAAATGCTGCCAGTACTGGCCATCAGAGGGCTCTGTGACTCACGGAGAGATCACGGTGGAAATCAAGAGTGACAGCCTGATGGATGCCATCAGTGTGAGGGACTTCCTGGTTACATATAATCCGGTAATTCTTTACAATTCCAGCGGGTTTTGGGGGTTTTGGGGGTTTTTTCCCATCAGAAGGCATTTACAAATCTGGTTATGTATCTTCAGTTCCGGGATTTCTGTCTAAACTTAAATGTGGTTAATCAAAAGCTGACATTAAGAGGAAGCCTATGTGAAATAATTTTGCTTAAAGTCCCTGAAAATTCTGATCAGTGAAACAGGTGGCTGCAAAATGGAGGGTGGGTTTTGGGGTTTTTTTAACTGTTTTGTTGTTGCTGTTATTCCTAGATTTTTCTGCCATCTCCCACATAGGTATCAAAGAAAATTTGAGTCAAGATTTTTCACAAAATTTGGGTTTGGGTTGGAAGGGACCTTAAAACTCATCTCACTCCACCTCTTGCCATGGGCAGGGACACCTCCCACTGTCCCAGGGTGCTCCAAGCCCTGTCCAGCCTGGCCTTGGGCACTGCCAGTGTATCCTAAGTCCTTCCCAGAGGAAACAGCTGTGCAAACCAAAGGAAAATTGTAGGGGGGAAATTATCAGTGGGTGGGGGAATTAGAAACAGAGCTGCCAGGATAGAATCATGGAATATTACTGGAATTAAAATCACCAAGGTCCTTAATATGGTGTGGAACAGGTTGCAAAGACTCTCCTGTAGCAGTGCAAAATTGCTGCTGCGGATGTTCCAGGCAGGAATTGTGTTTGCACCTGGGAGTGACAAGTGGCTGAAGGGTGTTTTCCTGCTGGCAGAGCAACCAGGAGAAGCAGAGCAGGCTGGTCAGGCAGTTCCACTTCCACGGGTGGCCGGAGATCGGGATTCCTGCCGAAGGGAAGGGCATGATCGACCTCATTGCAGCTGTGCAGAAGCAGCAGCAGCAGACAGGGAACCACCCCATCACTGTGCACTGCAGGTGAGCCCCCTCTGCACCTCAGCCTGGCTGTTCTGTGCCCCTGGCATTCCTCTTTTGTGGGGATTTTGGAAGGAATTGTGAATGAGTTAGAGACAGGACCTCTGATGATGCCATTTCTTTTTCTTATCTTCTGCATAGGCAGGAAGGGTGAGTTTGGCTCACATCTTCACTGCATGGCTCAGAAGGTCACAAGACCCTTAGTTCCAAGACCTTTTAAGGATTTATTGACCAATTAAACACTGCTGACAAAGATATTTATGTTTTTGACCTAATCCTTAAATGTTTCATCTTATGGACCCATGTTACAGTGTGAGCTTTCTTAACCAATCATTTTATTACACACAAACCCACAGTGCTGCATTCTAAACTCCTGGTTTACCTCTGTAATTACTTTTATTTTTTCTATATCTTAAACTCTAAACTTTTTTTACTTAGCTCAACATGTCTCTGCTTTAAACTATAAATCCACATTCTTGCTTCTAGCACCTGAGTTTGGGAGTCTTTTCCACGGTCTCAGATCAAATCCTAGGTTTAATCTTAAGCTTTGGCTTACAGGCCCAAAGTTCTGAGAATTCCAATTTCCCCTGAAATTGGAATTTCAGATTCCAATGCTCTTTTCCCATTTTCATCCCAGTTCATGCCAATCAAATGTGTTTGCATTGCAGTGCTGGAGCAGGGAGAACAGGAACCTTCATAGCCCTGAGCAACATCCTGGAACGGGTCAAGGCTGAGGGGCTCCTGGACGTGTTCCAGGCTGTGAAGAGCTTGAGGCTGCAGAGGCCACACATGGTGCAAACACTGGTATGGGATTTACCAGGCCTTTGGAAGGGGGTTCTGTGTGTAAATATTCCTGGGAAAGGAGAAGAAAAGGGTTTTTTGCAGGTTGGCATAAATGATGCATGGTGAGTGTGTGTGTACAAGGCATAATCAGGGTTTTAAAAATACAATTTGGTTAAATATTCTCTGTCTTTTAGGAACTTGAGGCAGTGAAACTAAAGGTATTTTGAGTGTTGCAGGTGATAAAATATATTAAGTAAATGGCTTTCAAGCTATTTATCAGTTGTTCTTTCTTACCTTAAAATGTCTGGGCATAAATTGGAATCACAGAATGGTTTGGGTTGGAAGGGACCTTAAAGCTCATCCCATTCCCACCCCTGCCATGGCAGGGACACCTTCCACTGTCCCAGGCTGCTCCAAGCCCCAATATCCAACCTGGCCTTGGACACTCCCAGGGATGTGGAAATCTTTGGAAATGTCTCTGACTTGTTTAAAATATTTAAAGTTTTCCTTCAAGTCATCTACAACTACTATTTGAAGATTAGTCCAGATACTTTTCCCTATTGAGTAACCATAAAAAAGTTTTTTGAGACTTTTCTGAACTTGAAAATATATAAAAATATTGATATTTTTGATTTCCATAGCAGCTTCCATTCAGCAGTCTGAAGCCTCTTTAGAAACAATTACCTCAAACCCTTTTTCCAGGGAGATGTTTTCTCCATCCCACAGATAGGAATAATTGGGATGAAGAAATGTAATTGGATTATCCATGGTCAGGCTGAGAGAAGGATGGATGGGATATTGGGAAGGAATTCCTCCCTGGGAGGGTGGGGAGGAGCTGGGATGGAATTCCAGAGAAGCTGTGGAGTTTCCTTCCACAGCTGCTGAAGGGCAGTGATGCTTCATCAATAATCTAAACCTGGGGTTTCCCACATCCCCCACTGGTTCTGTTGGGCAGGTATCCAGAATGAGAAGAACTGACTTGAAATTAATTCTTAGGTTCTGGAATAAGCACGATTGTCATATTTTATATTATTTACTAAAGAAATCCTTCCCTGGCAGGGTGGGCAGGCCCTGGCACAGGGTGCCCAGAGCAGCTGTGGCTGCCCCTGGATCCCTGGCAGTGCCCAAGGCCAGGCTGGACACTGGGACTGGGAGCACCTGGGACAGTGGGAGGTGTCCCTGCCATGGCAGGGGTGGCACTGGGTGGGATTTGAGGTCCTTTCCAGCCCAAACCATCCTGGGATTTTCTGATTCCCTGATTATCCCTGGGCAGTGCTCAGGACTTTCTGCTGTGGGCAGCTGGGTTTAAATGAAAAGCCAGGCCTAAGAACTGATTCAGTTTAAGAAGCATCTCTAAAAAGCTCAAGAAATCATTTGAAGCAAAGAGCAAGGATCAGCCCGTGTCTGACCAAAGGAAGAGGAACCATTGGTTTTACCTAAAATAACCAGAAATCAGAACAGACCAGTCCTCAGCTACTGGTCCCAGTTAGGATATATTGAATTTATCACTGGGATTTGCAGAATTCAGGTTTTTTAGTGTAACCAAAAGCACATTTTGATCTCTTTTCCTTGTTTTCCAGGAGCAGTATGAATTCTGCTACAGAGTGGTACAAGATTTCATCGACATCTTTTCAGATTATGCTAATTTCAAATGAGATTTCTGCCTTATTTTTTAATTTGTCTGTATAAATAGTTGTATATTATGTTAATTTATTCTGTGTCACTTGGATTGTTGACTGAACTGTAAATACAATGATGTGCTGGCTCTAAAGGTTGCATTTGCTGTATAAAGTTGTTTCTTAAATATAAATATCTTCTAAAGCAAAGTATAATGTTCCTATACTGTATAGCACTGTAAGATGGGATAGAAATCTTTATTCTAAATAACAAAAAATTAATTCTTGGGGTTTTTTTCCTTTGAATTTTGCCACTCATAAATATTTATCAACAGCATTATCTCCCAATTCTTGAATTTTTTGACAGGTGATGTACAGTTCATCCTAAAAAAAGTGAATTTGGGTGCACATGTTTAAACATGTTTTGTTCAGCAGGAAAATATGTTCACCATGAAAATAGATATTTATTTTTCCAGGCTGTTTTAAAGAGCCTCCAGGTTTCGTTGGATTTTGAGTCTTACTGTCCGTAGGAAAAACCAGCAGAAATACAGATTTGAATTTTTGAATTAACAGAACTTTCAAAGCCCTGTTCATTTTTTTTTTTCCAAATATTGTTTAAGTCGACTTAGGCAATAATGTGATTTTTAGAATATTTTGCATATTTGAAAAGTATATTTGGCAGCACCTGAACTTGTCTACTTGAAGAGAAAGGCCAGAAATGAAGTTAAAAGCCTCTCTCCTCTATAAACACCTGCATAATTTCCCACTTCTTTAAAATAAGAGATGAACTCTTATTCCTTGATTTGACTCAGCAGGATAATTAAGAGGTAAAAGTTGGAAGAAAACATTTTATGAACAGTTTAATGCCAGAAACATTGAGCATTGCAGCAGAAGTTCCTCCAGGTTCTTACCCTCCCAGAAATGTTATCAAAAAAAGACTTTTCATAAGGGGTTTAGGGTTGTGTACATAGATATATTTTTATTGGAAATACTACTGAGAATAGAATTGGTGACAGAAACTATAAAAGTTTTTATTACAGCCCTGACCAGGGGCTGGGAAATCCCCCAAATCACAGGGCACCTGAATGTTGAATAATTACCAAATTTATCTCTCCCACTCTTCCAAAAGCATCTCTGACTTAATGAGCACAGAGGGGTGAATCTGTAATTAATTAGATAACAAATATGCAACATTTCTGTCTCATCCAGCCGGGCTTTGGCCATGCAGCATCAAAGCCTAATTTCAAACAAGCAGCTTAAGCTGAGCTTTTCCCTGCTGTTCTTGCACTATTTGATCCCATTCCAGTAGAATCTCCTTGCACCTTGGAGCTACGCAAGGAGATGGGAAGGTGCCCCTGGGTCTCCTTCCATTCCAGCCTGGCTGGAAAAGGTTTGGGATAGGAATTCCTGAGCCCCCAATCCCCACAGTGCCATTGGCTCTTCCTGTCTTCCCATCGCTGCACTGCTGTATTTATTTGTACAGTAAATTATGCACTTCAAACACGAGATTGGTTAAAGACTAAACTCGCTCGTGAGTCTCTATGAGAAGAAACACTCAAGCCACAGGGTTGGGTACTGAAAGTGGAGCTGAGGAAGGGCATGTTCCTGAAATTCCATCCAAATGGAAAGAGCCAGAATAAATTCAGCCTGGAAATGATACAGTGGGCTTCAGTCTCATTTATAGCACAGGCTCCCCGAGGCTGGAGAATAATGCAGAGGAATTCCCATTTTCTGATCCTGAGACAGGATCTTTCCGACCATTTAGCCCACATTTGAATAATAATTGTCATAATTTGGGGTCCCTGAGGTGAAAACTTTGGGTGAGTTGTCCATGAAGTCAATCTCAGTGCAGGGAGACTCCAAAAGGTTGGAAAATAATGCAAAGGAATTCCCATTTTAGGGTCCTGATGTCAGGATCTTTCCAACCATTTAGGGGGCATTATAGTAATAATAATAATTTGTCTGTTGGGCAGATTTGTGGATCCCTTTGGTGAAAACTGGGGTTGTCTCCTGAAGTCAGTCTCCGTGCAGGGAGATCCAAAAGGTTGGAAAATAAAGGAATTCCCGTGTTATGATCCTGATGTCAGGATCTTTCTGACCCTTTAGCCAGCATTTGAACAATAATAATTTGTGTGTTGGGCAGATTTTGGGGCCCCTGAGGTAAAACCTCGGGTTGGGTTGGCCACGAGGTCGATCTCAGTGCAGCAGTGATGGGGTGTGGGGGTCCCACAGCCCCCAGGAGCTGCAGCACAACTCCAGCTGCCCACGGGGTTCCCTAAAGGGCTCCTTCTCCTCCTCCTCCTTCCTAAAGTTCTCCTTCCAAGGAGAACTTCCTCCTCCAGGAGCAGGATGGAGTTCAGCTGCAACACCAAATCCTCGGTGGGTACACGGATTTTAGTTGAAAACCAGATTGAGATATGGAGGAGGAAAGACAAATGCCTAAAATAGAATGCAGAATTCCCAGCTGTAGCTCCATGAAGGTTTTTGTGGAATTTGAAGAGCTCCCTTGGCAGTCACCGTGTGTGCTCGCTGGCTGGAGCTCTGGGGAGGGTCTTGGTGGATTGGAATTTTCCTTTGAATCTCCGTCTGTTGCATGGAATTCCTTCAAAAGGCCAAATAGTTGGATTGGAAGTGTCCTTCTGATCTGTCTGTGGTTTTGGTCACTGTGTGACTTGGACTGTTCATGTGTTCAGAAGGTCCCAGCTCAGCTCAGCATTGAAGCTTCCCAAGGCCCTCATCCCACAGTCCATGGATGCCATGGATTCCCTGTCCCCGAAGCAATCCCTTAGAAGTGCTTGGCTGACTTGGGCCTTAATGAAGAATGCATACTGTAATTAGCAGTGTTTTTTAGGCTATTTTTATGTATTTTTTAAACTTTTGAAATTAGGCTGACCACCCCGTGTTCAGTCCTTTGAAATGTTTGCGTTTCCCTCGTCCCATTTTTCATGTAAAGTTACTGGAACTTTTCTGTATAACCAAAATGTATTTAATTTGTCAAATCTTTATAATATATGTATGTATTATACAGTTTCAGCTCTTATTATTTTCTTTTCTTACGTTTCTAATTTGATCTTGCTGTGTTTTTAATGCCGGTGAATGTGGCTGAATTATTTGTATATGCAAATTGCAAGATCTAATACATTCTGATGCAAGAACAAAGCTTCCTTTTTATTCTCCACCTACATTATTTCCTTTAAATCTTTTAATTTCATTCCTGTGTTGTGTGTTCATTTGAATTAAGCATTCTAAAAGAGTTGAAATCCATTATCTAGATAAGTAATTTTTCAGTGCTTATCTGCAGCTGTTTGGGAGTAAAATTCTGATTTATTTTGGGGCTGAACATTGTGCATATGAAGGGTGTAGAAACTCATGGAAGCAGTTGGAATCCAGGTCTTCCCAAACTGTCTGGATAAGATCTGATTAAATAAGTATAGTAACATTAAGTAAGTATTTATATTAAGTAAAATAATCCTGTGGTAAACTGTGGTGTCATACCAAGATAAAAATAGGATCTAAACTTCCAGCTGCATCACCAATCATGAATTGAAAGTTCACTCTAATTAACAGGAATTTCTTAATTCACTTTGACAAGTTTTGCATTGGACATCTTGCTAAAATTAACCCAGAATGCCCTGCTGTTGTAACAAGGTGGGGAGGTTTGTGTAAAGCAGGAGTAACTGCTCAGGGGTTCTATGCTAATGTCAAATCAAATAGGATTTCATGCAGCCTGATTTCTGTTTGACCCTTTTCTGTTTCCCCTGGTCCATCCCACACCTCCCATTTGGGAGATGCCTCTTCAGGGTAGGTAATTTTAGGATTTTTTTTTTTTTCCAGAGTTGTTGGGAAGAACTCTTCTGCATGTCCTTCCTGGGCATTGCTCTAACATTGGCAGGATGAGAAGAAATGGTCTCAAATTGTGCCAGGGGAGGTTTGGAAGTTACAATTTCTTCATGGGAAGGGTTTTAAAGCGTTGGAAATATGTCTGGGGCAGTGGTGGATCCCCCATCCTTGGAAGTGTTCAAAAACTGTGTGGATGTGGCATGGAGGACACGGGTTAGTGGTGAACTGGCTGGTGGTTGGATTTGATGATCTTTTCCAAACCTAACAAATCTGATTCTAATTTGCCATTGCATGTAAAAGCTGTTAATTTTTTAAATTATTCCAGAGGAGTTGATAAAATATTTTGTGTGATTGGGTGATGTACTTTTATGCAGCTGGTGCGACCACTGGGAGGTAACTGTGTGTGAGGACGGGCAGGTGCCTTGGTGTGCTCTCAGAAAACAGAAGAATCTCAAATATCTATCAGTTATTAATTAATTGTTGGTTAATTTAAATAAATTGTGATAATTGTAATTGTTGATCACACAGCAAACATGGATATTTCTGTACTCTAATGGTGATACACTTGGTTTTTTCCTACTTTTAAACATTACAAAAAAGATACCATAAAGACCCCTCTGGTTCCTTACCTGTTTCTGTTTTTAGAAACTCAACTTTTAGGAAAAAAATACAATTTAATTGTAAACTGTCCATGAAATATATTTAGTTTAATGGGATATTTAAATAGTACAAACTAACGCAGATCAAAGAGGTGTTTGCTCTGCACAAATGTCAAGCTCTGTTTTGCCTAATGCAGAAATTGTTGAATTGAGAATTTTCCGGGCCACTGAACTTCCCGGGGAGTGTTCTTCATCTGAGGAATTAAAGGATTAGGATGTAATTTAGATCTTCTGGTGAGAGCTTCCTTCTAATGACTTTTATCCATTTTCTGTGCTGCTTTGCACAGAGGAGAGGAATTACTCAGTCATTAATCGAGCTGACACCTTGCCAAGGAAGTTCTTTGTGCAAAGAATCCTTTTCACCTGTTTCCATTCATGAGAAACAGCTCCAGCATTTTCCTGAATTTTCCTGAACTCCAGCTATCCATAAACACGGAACAGAAGATCCAAGCTGGAACTTCTCACCAGCTGGGTGGACAAAAAGCAAGGAAAACTCTCCCAGGTGGGAAGAGCTTGAGGAGGAATTACTGAGCGTGGGATTTTCTAGTTGAGGTTTTTATAGAAATTTGTCCTTCCAAAACCTGAAGGGAAACTATGGAAAAGATAGAGTGGGAATGTTTATGAGAGCATGGAGTGCCAGAGATAAATGGGATATTGGGAAGGAATTTTTGGCTGGGAGGGTGGGCAGGCCCTGGCACAGGGTGCCCGGAGCAGCTGTGGCTGCCCCTGGATCCCTGGAAATGCCCAAGGCCAGGCTGGACACTGGGGCTGGGAGCACCTGGGACAGTGGGAGGTGGAACTGGATGAGCTTTAAGGTCCCATCCAACCCAAACCATTCCATGGTTTTATGATTCATGTGGCAGCCTATGGATGGAGCAGAGGCTGTTTCCAAGGGAGCAGCCCATGGAATTGCTCTCCTCCCTTTTTTGTAAATGTGCATGGAAATTACAGAACTCTAGACTTTCATAGAGGCTGCATTAATTTCATGGAAATTATGGAACTCCAGAATTTCATAGAGGTTGAGTAAATTTGCTGAATCCAGTGGAATCTCGCCCCAGTCCCAATAAAATGTACAAATTTCTACCTCAGCTGTGCAAAAGGACTGGCTGGGAGATGCAAAATCCCTCTTATGGGATTTTAACTTTTGGGGTTAAGAGTGATCTGCTGAAGTTGATGGCAACATTCCTGGGTTAAGGAATTCATTCCCAGATCGGGCACAGGGCGGGATTGTTGGGGCCAGGAGTTGGATCCCATCATCCCCAGAGGTGGGTTTGTCATCTTTTGGAACTGACAGGTCTGTTCCACAGACCTAGAACACACTGCAAAGTTTTAATTTGCATTTTAAACCTGACATATTTCACTGGGACTGTTGGAATCTGAAATGCAGGGAACTCTCAGAATTTTGGGACTGGAAGCCAAAGTTTAGGATTAAACACAGGATCTGATCTGGGACCTTGGAAAAGGCTCCCAAACTCAGGTGCTGGAAGTGAGAATGTGGATTTCTCTTTAAAGCAGAGACACGTTAAGCTAAGTAAAGGAAAGTCTAGAGTTTTAGAGTTTAAGATATAGAAAAAATAAAAGTAGCTACAAAACTAAACAAAAAGGTTAAAATGCAGTACTGTAAGTTTGTGTGTCATAATGAACCAAAAAAACTTACACTGTAACATGAATCCATAAAACAAAACATTTAAAAATTAACTCAAAACCATAAATATCCTTGTTAACTGTGTTTTATTAGTCAATAACTCTTTAAAAAGTCTTATAACTGAGAGTCTAATAACCTTCTGAACCATGCTATAACAATAGAAACCAAACCCACCCTTCCTACCTATATAAAAAATAAGGAAAATAAACCACATCATCTAAAAAACTCATAAGTCCCATATCTAACTTACTCAGAACTCCTTCAAAAATCCCCATAGGGACATTGTGCCTTTTGCTTCCCAGTCATCCTCCCTGGCTTTGAAGGACAAGTGGAAAGCTCCTTTTCCAGATTAATTTGGATTACTTGAAATACAGATTTGATTTTAAAATATCAGTGTGTCCATCATATTAAAAAGTTTTTCCCTTAGTAGTTTATGTTCTTTCACCATTTAAAGTAAATCAATTATTTCAAAGTATTCCATAAAATTTGGAAACATCCCATTTGTTTCTAAATTTATGCAGATTCCCACATAAAATCCTTTGTCAAAATCAGGTTCTGTGCATGAATAGCAGCACTCCAAAAATCCTGTGCAATAATGTGTCAGTGAAATAAATTATGATTTAAGACAGAGATTTGTTGCAAAACTTTAAAATTTCAGGGTTAATCATATGACTTCTCATCTCTGGCCTTGGCTTTACACAGTGTGAATAGCCCGAATATTTATTTACTTTATACCTTATAAAAGCCATAATTTAGGGAAAACTTTCACCAGAATTTGTGCTTTTTCAAGTAAAAATCACTGATAGCACAAATCTGTGAAAAATGAGCTTCACTCAGTGCTCCCAAAGCACCTGTTCAACACTTGGATAAATAACTTTGTATGAGGATCCTGATGTGAGAAATTAAAATGCTGATTTTTTCACTCTCTATCAAGGAGTATGAAGCACTGACTTTATTTTTCTCCTCATTTTTGACAATTGACAGTTTTACTTCATGGTGGATTCAGGTGTATTTGTCTAAATTAAATGTTTCCAAATTAACCTACCAGCAAATTTAAACCTTGGAGAAAATGACTTTTTTTAGTTTTTTCCCTTCTGTAAATCTGCTTTGGCAAATATTTGTACAGATGGTGTTTCAGAGAGCACTGCTGCTCTTGGAGACATTGAAAACCTTTGTTTATAATTTGTGTTTTCCTCTAAATACTGCACATCACAAAAGCTGTGGCACCATTGTAAATCATGCCAGAAAATAAAATTACTGCCACAGTGCAGCTGTGTTTATTTATTTGTGCTGTTTGATCACATGTGGGGTGACAGAGACTGCAATAAATTCAATTTCTAAGAGTTTTTCTGCTATAAATTGTTTTAAGATACATCATTCAGGACCCACAGGAAGGACTTTTTATACCTCTTAATTAGCAATGATACCCAATTAGATACCAAATAGAATCCTGATTTTGGTGTGGTTTATATCTAAATTAAAGATTGTTCAGTAGCACACAGCTATTGTAAAATAATAATAATAATAATAATAATAATCTGAGTGAAATTAAAGGCCCACCAAAGCTTATGAAATAGACTTCAAAGTCATTTATTTGAAAAAAATGACATTTAAAAAGCTGCTTATATCTAACTGTTTCACATCTAAAGTCATCACAGCACATAAAATAGTCTTTGAGGCAAGCTAGATAATAAAATAGGAGTAAAATCAAAAGTTCTGCTTTGTGAAAGATCTGAATAGTAGAATTTTATCCCCCGAAGCACAAAAGGCTGGATGACCTTGTCCTGTATCCCCTTCCCAAGCATCAAACTTGGAATGAAGGTCACATTTCAGATCTCAATAATGCATGTTGTTGTTATTGTTATTATTAATATTGTTATTTTTTTCTTCTCTTCAATCACAGGAAAACACAGTCTTCATGTTAATTCTTGGCCTCACAGATCCTCAAATTCCAGTCTCAGTAACAAATTCCTGTTCGGAAGCAGAGAGGGGGATCAGCCTTATTTCTAAATGAAGGTAAATAATTTGCTGATTAAAATGGACTTAAATACTAATTTAACTTTTGCTGCTGCTCTCTTGCTCCCTTCATTCTTCTCCCCCTTACTGTTGTGGTTAATAGTGTTTTTGTGGGTAGTAGTAGTTTAATCTGATCAAACACAGATGCTGAAATCACTTCATAAAGCCTAAGTGAAGCTGAATTGATACAAAGTGAATCTGGGTGTGTTTTGTTGATCTGAGGAGGTGCAAATTTGGGACCACTGGGCTCCCTGCAAGTCCCCCTCCCTCAGAGAGGGGCTCGATAAGGCTGGACAGGTTCAGGTTTGGGAGCAGGTTTAGGTTCAGGTGCAGCTATAGGCACAGGTTCAAGTGTAGGTTCGGATACAGATCTAGATAAAGGTTCAGGTACAGGTGCAGCTATGGACAAAGGTTCAGGTACAAGTCCAGGTTCAGGTACACATACAGGTATGAGCACAGGTACTGTTGTGGGCACAGATCCAGGCAGAAGTTCATGTACAGACTCAGGCACAGGTACAGCACAGGTTCAGGTGCAGATTAATGCACAGCTATAGACACAGGTGCACACAGGTGCAGGTACAAGCACAAGTTTATGTACTGCTTCACATACAGATACAGGTTCAGATTCAGGTACAGGTTCAGATTCAGGTGTGGTCAGAGGTACAGGTTCAGGCACAGGTACAGGTATGTTATATTTGCTCAATTGTTTCATAAAAAACCTCAAAATTAAATGTAGCAGCAATTTTGAGTAGCTTAAAATATAAAATTGAACACACTCAAAATCTTGACAATATAATTTGGTTAAAATAAGGGACAATTTGGTTCTTATAATAGCGCATAAGCAAAAATAACTGCGCAGGGTACGGAGTGCAGGGCTTGACCCCCGTCACCTCACGTACCAGCTTGCCAAACGAAAATTCTCTCTTTTATGCTATCTGTCGATACCATCTCTCCCCATTTTCGATTCATCACACTTGTATTTCTACTCTCATCACCACCTTTATTACACATGCTCCAGCACTCTTTTAGGTGGTCGCACCACTCTTTGGGGTCGTCACTGATGAAGGCTTCTTCTCTTCTTCGATGTTTCTTGATTCACTTTTTGGATTACACATGCACACCAAGCTGGTATAATGTAAGCCAACACTAACATAATATAAGCTAATATTATATTTAAGCATCAAAGCAATAAATTTCATATAATTAACATTTTCTTGGTGTCCAACTAAATTTTCTTCTCTTCCAGATAAATTTAGCAATAGTTATCTCTTGCTTCTTCCTGTTCTGAACATCTGCAGGAGAAGGGGGGGGAACCCCTCCTCTCCTTTTCTTTCTTGGCATTACACTTTTAACTGTTTTATTATTTCCAAATATTAATTACTGTATTAATATTGATTACTGTTTCAATTTTATCAGCACGAATCATACCCATTTATTACAGGTAGAAGTTCGGGTACAGATACAAACAGGCTTGGTCACTGGTACAGGTTCAGGAAAAGGTTCAGGTTGGGGCACAGATACAGGTTCAGGTACAGGTTCTGGCCGGGGCACAGGCACAGGTTCAGGAGGGGGCACAGGTACAGGTACAGATCCAGACACAGGTTCAGGCGGGGGCACAGGGACAAGTACAGATCCAGGCATAGGTTCAGGCCGGGGCGCGGGTACAGATCAGGTACAAGCACATGTTCGGTCACAGGTACAGATTCAGGCGCAGGTACAAGCACAGGTGCGGTGCCAGGTCCGTGTCCGGGCCCGTCCCGCCGTGAGGGACCGGCCGCTCCCGCTGCGCTGCCCGGGCAGCGCTTGAGGCGCGAGCGGCTCCGCGGGGCGGCGCCTCCGTTTGAACTCAAACCGCCCTCGCCGCTCCCCATTGGCTCCGCTGCGCGTCGCGCGCCGCCCCCTCCGCCAATGAGAGGCCACCGCGCTCCTTTTCGAATGTTCAACGGCCCGCGCGGTGCGTTCGTTTCTGCTTCCGCCGATCCGGTGCGGGGTAAAGCTAAAAGAGTCCCTCTGCCCAGTGCCGCTTGTCGCGGTCGCGCGGGCTCAGTGCTGTTCAGCCACCACGGCTGCTACCGGCAAGCGCGGGCGGTGGAGGCGGCTCCCCGTCCGTCCGTCTGCGCGGTTCCCGGGGGCTCTGTTTTGGTGCCTGGCGGAGGGATACAGCGGGGCGGAAGCGGGGGGCGCCGTGCGAGGGCTCGGGGGCCGGCGCGCGCGCGCGCGCGGGAAGGGCTCAGTCGGCGCCGCGCCGTGCCGGGAGCGCGCGTCGGACGCCGCCACACGGGGCCCCTCAGCGGCCGCCAGCGCTCCGGCAGACCCAGGTACGGGTGGGCCAGCGGGGAGGGGAGTAGGGCCGGGGGGACGCGGCTGTGGGGTGCCGGGTGCCGCGAGGAGGAGCTGGGCTGCCTGACACCCCGCTTCGGTGGCCACCTACCCCCCCATGGTGGCTCTGGCCCTCTGCCATGGTGGCTGTTGTTCCCTTCTCCCCCGGTGTTTGCCTGTCCTGTCCCCGCCGGAGGCTGTGACCGCCTGAAGCCCGGCCTTAGCAATTTTTGCTTTTGTGGCTTTTTTTGCTTGTGGGAGCTGGTGGCTGCCGTGGGCAGGGTGCTCTCCGTGCAGACACCGAGTGTTTGCGTGCCCTAAAGCCTGAGGGACTGCCCAATTCCCCTCCAAGTTGTGTCTTGTTGTCCATAAGTGTTTTATCGCATGAAACCCACTAAAAAATTCCATGAGAGCCCTCTTAACTGCGTTTAAGTGCTTTACTGCTTTCAAATAGAGCGTTAATAAAGATGCTGCTTTGAGGATCGCTTGTGGTAATCGTACTTATACATTAAATAATGAATGATATGAAAATATATGAAAGGGTATCTTCTTGCGCTGTGGGTTTGGGGTTTTTATGCCGGTTCAGTGCTGTTCCTCCTTCTATCGTGATGTGTACACGATCGCGACAGAGCTCAGGGGCTGCCCAAGTTCCAGCCCCTTCCCAGCTGTTCCTGCTCCTGGGAGCTGCTGCCACTCTCCCTTTTCCACGAGGATATAACTACAATCAGCTGCTTTCTGTTTTAAATTCAAATCTGAGAATTTCCCTTTGGGTAAGAGATTGAAAGATTTTAGATTTAGGTGAAGAGGAGTGAGTTTTTAAGCTGTTTATGGGACAAAATCTGTGTTGCTCTTGAACCTTTCCAAGGTCCTGATGGGTAATAAAAACTACCTGAATACCAACATTAGTCTGACAATTTATATAAACATATTCCTAATTTTTTACACAGAGAAACACGTATAAACAGCACTGAGGTTCTTCTGCTGTCCATTGGAAAAGATCTCATCTCTGGAACAAAATAAAGCATAAAAATTGACATCCATTTACTCTCATAAACATGTAAATCATAATTAGGATGAGTAATTTGGGTGTTTTTTATAGGTAAGGTTCCTTATGTTCGAAGATGCCACGTTACGGAACAATCGTTGTCATTAAAAGGAATGGGACTGATGGAATTGTTTTTCCACTCACCTCAACTTCTTGTTTATTTGGAAGGTGAGAATTTGCTTGCCTACATTGAAATAATGAGTGTTTTCCTGCAGATCATGTCTTCGAATGCTTATTTACAAAAATAAACGTGTATTTAGGAATGATGTACAGAGGAGGGAAGGTTATACTGGACTAAGGTTAATGTAAGAGTAGAAAGTTAAACTTCACTTTATTACTGCTTTTTGTCCTTTCCTTGCCAGAACTACTTTGATTGTTTGATTGATTTTAAATTTATGGCCGCAGGAAATCGGGGGAAGGGATTAAGTGATAATACCAAGAGCAAGTCAAAAGCATTAGAGATTAGCTTAAGAAAAGGACAGAAAGGAGAAGTCTGTACATTTATAAACACATTTTAACTCACTGATAACTCTTAAGAAGGTGAAAATGGTTATGCAAGTGAGACCAAGGGTCCAGTTACCTGTTTGCAGTCTCAGGTCACAAATGTAAGCCTGAGAATGACTTTAACAGCTCATTTTGTCTAAGAATGTTCCACAAGTCTCAGGAAACTCTGGAGTAAGTTAATCGCCTAGCACCAGCTGTGCTGTAGCCGTGCCTCAGCTTGTTGTGATCTGCTTTCTTCAGTTTGGCTGTTTCTCTGTGTTTCTGATCTCAGTTCTCTGATGCTGGAGGAGTGGGAGCTGCTATTTTTTACCAGTTTAAAAAGACTTTGGTAGTTAATTTTCTTCAAATTAGAGACATCACGCTGCTGTACCATTACTAACTAAAATGTTGGGAAATGCCCTAATTCTCCAGCAGATTTCCCAGTGTTTTTTGTGACCCTGAACCTGTGCTTTGCCCCCAGGAAAACAGAATGTGACATCCGCATGCGGCTGCCCTGGGTGTCCAACGAGCACTGCAAAATCGAGATCAATGAGAACAAGGAGGTGAGCTGCTGATGTTTCACTGAAACATGCATTGCCTTGCTGCATCTCTGCAGGTCACTGACGTTTTTGTTTGGTTTTCAGGCAGTCCTGACTAATTTAAGCTCAGTGAACCCCACGCAGCTGAACGGGGCTTGCTTTGAGCAGCCTGTTCCCCTGAGGCACGGAGATGTGTTAACCATCATCGATCGTTCTTTCAGGTGGGTGCCAGGGCCAGGCTCTTCAATTATTTGATTCTAGAGTGGAAATAATGAAGTTTAGTTCATATTTCTCTATAAAATCTTACAGGATTTCGTCAGAAGGCAGGATTGCTTGAAGTTATCCTTTTACCGCTTATATTGCATTAAGCTAAATCAGTAAAGATAGAATTGTTCAGAGAGATCATTCTGATTTTGTTTCAAGAGTTGTCAGTTTTAGGGGGAAATTTAAAATGGTTTTAAGTTGCTAAAGCCTTTTAAATGGAGATGTGTGCACTGTTGGGAGTGGGCAACTATTCCTAAGTCATTCCTCTTAATAATCAGAACTGAGTCATCAATTATTTGACAAAAAATGGTATTTTAAAACATTTTTTCAGGTTTGAATATCCTCTGCAACCAGCACCGAAAAAGAGGCGTTCCAGATCTCCAAAAGATGAAACTCTGCAGGTAACTTTGTGGCTGTGGGTATTTTCTTTACAAATATATTGGTAACAGTGACATGATTTTATATTTCCTTGTTCTGTTTTCTTACTAAAAGTAACTTTTCGGCCCTAAACTGCCTTTCTGTCTGAAAATACAAATCAGCTCTTTCAGATAAATACTTTGAAAAATTTAGTAAATTTTAGTCAAAAAATTGGCACTTTTTGGTAATAGGTAATTAATAATTCATTGTGTTACTAAGACAGAGCTATAAATCTTCCACTGGATTTGGTAAGAAGGGGAAGTTCAGGTGTTTTTATTCTTATTTTACAGCTGCTTTGACAGCTCAGAATTTAAATGATAAAACAAGATAAATTTCTCTTCTCTAGGGCCTCAAATATATTGGCCAATGTTAAATATTGCAAAGTTCAAGGATTTAATTTGAATACTTTAAGGCTTGTTTAGGGACAGTGCATATTCTCTTAGAAATAGGTTTTTTTCAATGTAGAATTGAAAGCTGAAGTACAAAATATTTGTTGCTCTGCTGTAATGTTGTACAAATTTACAGGTTCTTCATGTTCAGCAGGTGGCAGAAGTGGAATTATTACACAAACAACCTCCAGGAGCTAAAAGTCTTGATGCTTCAGGTTGGTACCTGTTCTATGGGGGCTTTGTTTGCTTTTGTCCCCTTAACTGCATTTATTATTGGTATTAGAATTAAAGTTAAAAGAGGAGGCAAAAGGCATTTTTCCAATCTGAGTACATCTTGCTGTGGCAGTGGTTATCTCATCATGTTTAAATGCTGTGAATTCACCTTAGACATTAAAATTTAACTTGAACTGCTCTGCTGACCTACAGCTGCACCTTTTTTTGGCAAATGTTGCATTATCTTATGCATTCTTTCCTAATAAAAAATTAAAACAATTATAATTTTGGAGGTATATGGTAGATATTGAAATAATTGTTTACAGGAACTGTTTCCTGTAGAACCAGAAAAATCCAGTGCTGCTAATTCTGGGTAATTATGATCCATAGACTGGTAAAATGGCAAGATTTCACCTTCCCTTCCTTCTTGTCTTAAATAATCCAGCTTTTCAGAGAAGGCTTTTTATTGTCATTTCTGATAGATTTCTGTCCCAATTCAAAAAGTCCCAGCTGCTTTCAAGTGTTCAATTTCAGTAGATCCCCGTTGACCAGGAAGATCTTTGCTGACCTGGATCTTCCCCCTTGGGAGGGAAAATAAGGACTTTTGAATCTGTGTTTATGGAACTTTTATTTATAGTTCTACAATTTTAAAGTAACTCTGCGTCTGTATTTTTGTTTTGCTTTGCTTTCTTTGTAGGTAATGCTGAGTGTGAAGAAAAAAATGCCAATGAAAATAAACAAACTCCAGAGGAAAATCTTCCTGAAGCTTTCCCTGTCAAACTCCAAACACCCAGATCTTCACAGAGAACGCATCGTGTTCTTAAAAAGGAAAATGAAATGTCTCCCTTTAGTAAACTCTATGAAAGTGTGAAAAATGAGCTGAAAGTGGAAAAACCTCTGCACAGGAGACGTTCCTCTCAGCAAGCTGCAAAAGGAGGTGCTGGGAGTGTTCTGCCAGAACCAAGTGCTCCCATTTCATCCCAGAGTTGTCCTTTTGATCTGGGCAGCCTGGCTAAAGGCAAAGAAACAGGCAGGATGGAAGATACTGAAAAATGTGTAATTGTGAGACGAGAAGAAAACAGCCCAGGGTTTAACCTGCTGTCAGCTGGGGGTAGAACTCCCAGGAGGAGTTTTACCAGGAGTCCTCGAGCTCTCATTTCAAAGGTGGTGTCAGGAGATACCAGTCAGAGTCCATTGCAGGATCCCAAGGAATTAAGGACACCAGGCAGATCCAGAAGTGCTGCAGTCACACCCAGATCCAGCAAGGGCAAGCAAAGGAACTCCCTGGTTTTGCTGGAGCAGTGCACCATAGAAAGGTTTGAGTGTCCAGTTCAGGGGGCAGTGTGCAGCCGCAGAAGCTGCAGTGCTGCTGAGGGAGCTCCGTGTGTGCTGAGCACACCAACGCCCAGGAGGAAGAGTCCTCGGTCTCTTCTTGTGTCACCTCCCAGAGAAACCACTGGAGTGAATCCTGGAAATCCTGACACTCCAAGGACACCACGGCGTGGGTCATTGGAACTGAAGTCACATCCAGAGATCCCAGCTGGAGCTCCAAGGGAAGATGCAGTGTGCAGAATTGAGAACACGCAGCTGCCTTTGCCAGAAGACAAAAACTTAAAGCAGCGACGAAACAGCAAACAACAAACACCAGGAAAACCTGCCCAAGAGGTGCTGAAAGAAATCTGGGATCAGGCAAACCTGGATAACTCAAAGGTGGGACATTGTGAAACCCCTGCCTCTCGCTCTAATTCCAAGAGTCCCAGAAGAAGCAGCAGGGAAAGTAAAGAATTCTTGGACAAAAGTGCCCATTCAGAGGCATTGGCTGCAGAAGGAATGTTGGCATCTCCTGCTGGTCAGACACCTGGAAGGAAAAGGGGAAGGCCAAGGAGCTCTGGAGTGCTGGCTGAAACAGCACTGGAGACAAACACTGCTCAGGAACAGCACGATTCAGGCAGAAAAGCCAGTGGAACTCCAGCAGAGCTGGCCATGGACACGTGTCACCAGAACCAGGGTTTGGAAGATGCCAGTGCTGCAAGACCTCGGAGACCATCAGCCAAGAGAAGATCTCCTGGAAGCGCTGCTGAGCTGAGAGACACTGAGCCTGGCTCAGAAACCAAAACTTCTGGCCTCTTGCATGGAGAAGACTCAGGTAAATACATTAGATTCCTTGCCTTGTTTTTTGTGTTTGAGAAACTCTGTAGCACTTTTGTAAGAATTCTCCTACTTGGGTAAAATGTGGAACAAATTACTGACAGTAATTGTGAAATATATATCATGGAGTTACATTTGACCTTAACAATACACAATATGTATAAAATATCCTGGATTTAATCTATTTCCCTTTAAGGTAAGTTGCTTTGGGTTTGTTTCCTACTTTGAAATGCACAAGGAAAGGTTAAAACGCTGCCTTGGATTCTTGGATATCTAAAAATCGTTTCAATTGTTCTTTTCAGGCAAGACAAAAAGAATCTCTCAGAAGAGGAAAAGTGATGAAACGCTCCCTCAGACTTTGGGCAAAAGAAAGAGAGTGTCCTTTGGTGGTCATCTGAGCCCAGAACTCTTTGATAAAAGTTTGCCTCCCAACTCTCCCCTGAAAAAAGGAGCCCTTCCTGCCAGGCGGAGTTTACCCCATGGGAACTCTCCTCGGGCTGTGCTCAAAAAGGCTCAGGGCTTGAAGCACTGGATAGATCAGGTAAATGTTCAGAGTAATCAAGCTGCTGAGTCCACTACTGTGATCAGAGTTTAGAAATTCTATTATATATGTATTTATTATTTATTAATTCAAAATTAGTAGTAACCCTTGTGTGATGCATGCTGGTGTCACTCATGAGTGGTTTGTGATGCTCAAAGAATCATCAGCTAAAACAGGTTTATAATAAACTGAAAGTACAACCAAGTTCTTTGGCAAGGTCACTCTGCTACTTACTGGATGGGTAAAACACACAAAGAAAAATCAGGCTGAAAGTTTAAAATCTGTCAAGTTGAAACTATAATTGACGTAAAAAGATTTAATTGGTGGCTGGGGATGGATAAAGGGTAAGGATGGGAAAGGGTGAGGATCAAAAGTAAGGTAAACCCTCCTGCCAAACTTAGCCCAGATTTGATCAACAATTTAGGAATCATTTATTATTCCTGAAAAAGTAAAATCCAAGTCTCAGGCAGGGTTTGCCTGGACAGATGACTTCAATAAAAAGAAGGAAATATCCTCCATTCACTAATTTTATTTTTTTTTTTTTTACTAGGAAGAAAAAAAGTCACCCAAAAGTTCCCCAGCCCAGCAGCCCGCGGGTGCCTCATCCCCGGTCTCAACACCCCAAATCCCTTCGGGCTCTCCAGCCCCCTTCAGGAAAGGGCGTTTCTCCATCTCCCAGCCCCCCACACCATTCCCTATTGCAGAGGAGAAGGATGCTGGCACAGAAGACATGGATCCAGAGGGGAAGAGTAGTGTCCAAGGGAAAACCCGAAAATCTTCCCCTGCTGCCCAAGATGCCAAAGCCTTGGTGACAGGGACACCTGCCAGGTCAGCCAGAGGTGCCCAGCTGCGTTTGAAGGGCGCTGCCATGAAGAGCAGAGGTGGGGCTGTGGCTGTTATCAGTGCCAAGAGGAGAAGTGGTGCCTCCAGTGCCAATTTATTAGGTTGGTTTCAGCAGTTCATTTTTAATACTCACTTTTCATGCTTTAAAAGACAGGAACCCCACTGGAAAAGGCTTGTTTTGTTATGCAAAGGCCACCAAATAATTGGTGAATCTTCTGAAATCTGCTGGCCTTATTGGAAGTGCAAAATGTTGTATTTTCTCATTCATAAAGCAAATTTATTAAAACATCTATGAACTCACTTAAAGACACATATTAATGTTCAGAACTTAAAAAATGGTAAAATTAACATTCTCTTTGCAAGGTTGTAGTAATGATCTTTAAAATCTGTCAAGTTCAAGTAGTGTTAAACTAAACCATGTTTATCACATCACTGTTGTTTTGAAAAACTTAACCTTTTGCAGCAATACAGCTTCACTTTGGTTATTTTATGCCTTCTTTTTATACAAGCCTCACAAACTTTGTCCAGGAACTGGGCTGTATTTAACTGCTCAAAGTAGTACATAACTGATAGAAATAAAACATAGGATCATAACTGGGTGTTACTTTCAAATCCTCCGAATTCCCAGTGTCGAGCACTGATTTCAAATAGTTTTGACAGCATTGGAAACTGTAATAGGGGTGTCATGTTTTGACTTTTGAATAAACTTTGAAGCAGGGTGTATTTGTCACCTGTTTTCATCAGTTAAATCAGTTTGACAAAGTCAAATTCCCCATTCACCCAGGAATTTTTATTACTTTATTATTCTGTCCATTTTAATGGCAGGAGAGCTCTTGACAAATACCAGTGGCATTCCATTTCTCACCACCTCTGTAATGTGCTTTTTAATATCACTGCATCAGTTCCTTTTGTAATATGAAAAGAACATCACAGCTCTTAAAAATTTCAGCTCCAAAATAAAACTGTTTCCAGAGCTTTATCGGGTAATTTCCTGGATGCTTGGCATTTTCCTCGGCATCCTGCACACCCTGGCAATGTCAGCTTTTCAAAGTTCTTTTTATTTACAGACTGACATAGCAATTCTGACAGGAGAATAACAACATCCTTTTCTTGGATGGAAAAGGAACAGCATTCCCCTTTTTATCTCTGTTTTAAAAAGTCATTTCTTTTATATGATCCCTCTGTTCTGATAGCTTTTTTTCTTGATGTAAACAAGGCAGGTGTCCTACAACTTCCAGCTTCATTTATTCCACAGCTGTAATTCCCTGCTCCCACTGCTGTGTACAGAATGATGCTGTGATGAAGGTAACCTTGCTTTGGGAATTTTGGGAGTGTGTCACAAGGAGAAGGTGATACAAGAAAAATTATGGGAAGTCTGTGTAGATCTAAATTCAGGATAAATAACTGAACTTCCTCAGGAAGGCGGTGAAAGAAACTTCACTTAGAAACAATTTCTCTTCTGTTGTTAAATCTCACCAGAGTAAAGCTCATCTATAATGAACGAGGCTGGAAAGCTCATGGCAAATTTCTGTTGGGAGAAATGAGTTCCTTCCAAAAGAGAGAGGAAGGAACTGGGTCAGTGTTCAGCTGTAGGATCTGAGTTGTGTTTGACACTGTGTGAAGCTCATTGTTTTGGTGTGGAAAGCCACACTGGGTACTTGGAGACTTCTTAAACTTCAGCTGAAATGGGGTTTTCAAATTGAGAATATTTCAGAGAGCACTTCAGGTGTTATCAGGTAATAACAACCACTTCCCTTTGCCAGACTGCAGAAAATGTATTGGAATCATAAAGAAATAGTTGTGAACTTCCATTTACACAGCTGAGAGTTAAATTGGTTCTTTTTCCTTTTCTTCTAGTTGCAAAATCTTGGGCAGAAGTGGTAAAATTGGGGGTTGCAAGACCACAGCCAAAGACTGCTAAAAAAAGCGTCCGTAAAGGAAGAGCCCTGAAGAGATTAAACCACCCACCAAAGGTATCCTTTTCTTTTTTGTGTTGCTTTGTTTTATTTTCTTGCATATCCACCAAGCAGCTTGGATGGATTTTGATCGTGAAGCTGAGCTCTTGGTGTGATGTAAAATGGGAGTTGATGTCTCCCACAGCATGTGGGAAATGCAGGTTTGTACAAAAAGAATCACAGAATTTAGGGTTGGAAAAGACCTCCAAGATCTTGGAATCCAACCTCTGATCCTAAAAATCAGGCAGGACCTGCTTTTCCTAAACTCAGGCTGGCTAGACCTTCCAACCCTCGCTGGCACTGGACACCCTCCAGCCTTCTGGAACCTCCCAGTTAACCATGACTGATGATAAATTATGGAAGGAGCTTGGCCACCTCTTCCACCATGAATCTTTGTTTAATAACTCTTTTTTTTTTCTTTTCCCTCTGCAGACTCCAGAGAAGAAAATAAAAGGTCACTTCAGCACAGGTCATGCAGAGTCACCTGCTACTATAGTTGTAGGTAGAGCTTATTCCACCACACTCAGGTCAGCTGGACACGTCCCTAAAGTGGTAAAAAATCCCAAGCTGAAGCTAAACATGGAAATGGATGAAAGTTTCACAGGTGAGATTTCAAAGCCTGTTGCTTCATCTGCCTGCTGTGTAGTTCTTTTGTCAAAACATCTCATTTCTCCAAATATCATTTCTAGGGGTGCCTGAAATGTTCCAAACTCCAGAAAATCAGGGAGGAAGAACATTTCCTTTGGCTGCTGCTCAGA
This sequence comes from Hypocryptadius cinnamomeus, assembly GCA_013400635.1. Taxonomy (NCBI): domain Eukaryota; kingdom Metazoa; phylum Chordata; class Aves; order Passeriformes; family Zosteropidae; genus Hypocryptadius; species Hypocryptadius cinnamomeus. The sequence continues at coordinate 32,869 of VYZP01075949.1, forward strand.
ATGCTGATGTTACACCACCATGGGCTGCAGGGGACATTTCTGACTTGCACACTCCTGAGGAATCTGGTAGGTTTGATATTTAAAAAAATAATATTGTATTATGGGTTAGCAGCAGACTTAACTGAGGTGAAGCATCCAGCAACCGTGAAAGGAACCATTGAGATTTATCAGGTATTAAAAGAAAAGGTAGTTCCAGTTAATTTCTGAGTAGGATATTTTATTATTCATTCCATTTGGTATGGAACTTCAAGCTGCTGATGAGACATTCAGACAGAGAATGCCCAATGAGCATGTTTGGATTTTGATTTCTAGAAGGGTATATTGAATTTTTTATTATTATTATTATTATGCAGCAATTAAAATGCTTGGATTTTCTGCTTAATTTGTTTTCCAAATGACATAAGTCTACTGCTTATTTCAGGAGAGATGATGGTGTCACCATTAAATAATTCAGATGCTTCAGAGCAGAAGCAAGAGAGTCCAGGCATATTCCATCTTCTGAGAGAGGAGTCATCTCCATCTATGTTTGATGAAATAGCCACAAAAACCCCTGAAAAAAGAAAAGCTGTGCACAAAGATACTGTGGATAGTTTGGCAATAATTCCAGAAAAACCAGCATCTCTGGTGAAATCAGGAAGTAAAAGGAGGACTCCAAAGCAGAAGCTGGAGCCAGTTGAGGTCATGTCAAGCAAAAGGAAGATTTTAAGGACCCCTGAGCAAAGGTCAGAACCAAGAGAGGTTTTGTCAGGTATCAAGAGGCTCATGAAGACCCCAAGGCAGAAGCCTGAGCCTACAGAGGTTTTGTCAGGCATCAAACAGCTCATGAAGACCCCAAAGCAGAAGTTGGAGCCTGTAGAGGTTTTGTCAGGCATCAAACATCTCTTGAAGACCCCAGATCAGAAGTTGGAGCCTACAGAGGTTTTGTCAGGCATCAAACAGCTCTTGAAGACCCCAAAGCAGAAGTTGGAGCCTACAGAGGTTTTGTCAGGCATTAAACAGCTCTTGAAGACCCCAAGGCAGAAACTGGAGCCTGTAGAGGTTCTGTCAGGCATCAAACAGCTCTTGAAGACCCCAAGGCAGAAACTGGAGCCTGTAGAGGCTTTGTCAGGTATCAAGCGTCTCATGAGGACCCCAAGGCAGAAACTGGAGCCTGTGGAGGCTTTGTCAGGCATCAAGCGTCTCATGAGGACCCCAAGGCAGAAACTGGAGCCTGTGGAGGCTTTGTCAGGCATCAAGCGTCTCATGAGGACCCCACGGCGGAAGCCAGAGCCAGTGGAGGACCTGTCAGGCATTAAGCAGCTCCTGAGGACCCCAGAGCCAGAGCTGGAACCACTCACAGATGAAGTTGCCTTGAAAAGGTTGCTGGAGACTCCAGTAGAGAGCAGGGTGGCAGTAAAAGCTGCACCAGGTGTGACTTCAACCAAGAAAACCCCAAAGGTGAAATCCCAACCTGTGGAAGACATGGTTGGGATCAGCCGCATTTTCCAGACGCCAAAGGAAAAGGTGGAGCCTGTGGAAAACATGTTTGGAATTAGCAGATTGATGAAGTCTCCCAAAGAGAAATATCAACCAGTTGAGGATTTTGTGGGGCTGCAAAGGCTCATGGCAGAACCCAGGCAGAAATCTTCTGATTCTGAAGTGGACTATGCTGGAGTGACTGAAATGTTTGGTACCCCAGAGGAAATGAAGGTAAAATACTTGAACTTTTAGAAAGGATGTTTTTAGACTTTGAAACCTGTAGTTGAAATGAATTTAGGCTTCCTAAGATGGCACTTTGTATCTTGCAACATTTTTTAGGGACAGCTGCATTTGTGTGTGTTAAAATGTATTTATTTGAAAGGACCTGTCACAAACGAGTGTTTTAAGGTTGTTTAGGTATCATTAAAAAACAGGTTTCATATAGAAGTGATAAGGTTTATATAAAAGTGACATTCCCAGCATCTCATTCACCATTCCACACTGACCATTACAGGTAGGAGAAGTGAAGTTCTCCAGTCAGTGGGTCAGGGTTGGTGATGTCTGTGTCTAGCCTGGTTTGTTCTGGTGCTGCTTTTTGTTGTGTGAAGAATCTTTATCTTCAGTGGAGATGTGCTGGCATCACTGTCAGTATCATTTCCTGAAAAAATTATGTTGATTCTGATATTTTATAGATAAAATGCTGAGTATCCCTGGGCTTAGTGCTTAGAACTACAATAAAACACTACAGAACACTCAATTTCTCTTCAATACCTCAAATTCCCTTTGAGCACTCATTTAGGCACTTATCAACCTCTCCACAATGTTGTGTTTCACTTTAGATGGCAAGAATTGAATTTGCTATGTTTGTGGGTTTATATCAGATAAATGGATGCATTTATAAGACTAATTGATTTAATTTATAAAGAAAAGAGTTTCACAAGCATTTTTATAAACATTGCTGTACATTCATCTGGTATTGGTTGGCTCCTTAAGTTCTTGTCCTGTCAGACATGCATTTATTGGTTATTTTTTATTCCTTTAGGTCAGATCAGTAAATGATATGGATTCTCAGAGAGAAATTGCACCTCCTGGTTCTAATTCCAGTCATAAACATGGTAAGAACAAGTATTTTGCTTAGAGGAGTAGTGAATATATAAAATCATAAATGTTACCATGAAGTTCAAATGTTATTCAAACCTCTCATTGAGCCCAGCTATTTCCTGAGCTAAGATCATTTTTTTCCTTTGACCTATCCAAATAAATTAAACAAATTCAGTCAGAGACATGGCCTTAAATCTAGGAATTGGTTAAATATTTCTTTATTTATTGTATGATTTGTTTGAGCAAGATGCCTCTGTGAGGAAAATGGAAATGCACAGCTACTTTGATCAGGGACAGGAATGTCTAATTTTTGTTTGTGCTCTTTACCCTGTTCTAGAAGAGAACGGAAAAGTTTCCCAAGGTGAAGATTCCCAACGGAAGGACTCAGCTGGGGAAGAGCAGCCTATCCAGAGACCCAGAAGGGGCAGGAGAGCTGTACCTGCTGCTGCAGCAAAACAAAGTGAAAATGTTGTGAGTTTAAAGGAGTTGCAGAGTCCTGACACCCAAGAGGAGATGGGAGTGATCACACCTGAAAACAAGGGAAGAGGAAGGAGGACAAAGCGTTGCATACAAGAAGTTGTTCCAAAGTGCCCTGATCAGGAAGGGCTTGACATTGTTTCATCTGTGGAACAACCTGGAGCTGCTCAGAGACCAGGGAGAGGTAAAAGGAAAGAGCTGAAGGAGTTAAAACATCTAAATGAACATCTGGAGTCTTGTGTTGAAGATTCCTCAGTGCTACGAAAAGCACCTGCAAATACCAAACAGAGTTTGCAGGACTGTGGCATCAATGAAACTGAAGATGATCCAGGCACAAAGACAGGACCTGGAAACATTCAGAGTGAAATCTGTCAGCTGCAAACAGGTTCAAATAATCCTGATAGCAAAGCTACTGACAGTGGGATAGAGGACTGTGAAGAAGTGCTCCTGTCACCGAGGAGGAGGCGCAGAGGAGTGGAGAACACAGAACCAGTGATTCCACCAAGAAGAGGGAGACGAGCAAGGAATGACCAAGGTGAAGCAGCTTCTCCAGGAGACCTTCACGGAGCAGCCAGAAAGCTTCGTAAAGACCCATCCCCAAAGGTTTCACAAAGACAGGAACAGGCTTGTGACAAAGCTCCTGAGGCTGTCACAGCACAAGAATCTGAAAATGGCACTAAACTTGAACTAAAGGCAACAGAAAGAAGAGTTATGTCTCTTAGAAGTACTAGAAACAGAAAGTACTCAGCTGAAATAAAAGCAGGCACTCGTGGGGTTGCACTTGAAAATGCACAAAACATTCAGAAAACTGAGGAAACATCAACTGAAACTGATGCTGAAACGCAGTCCCACGTGAGAAATGAGATTAAAGGATCTCAGGGATGTGAAACAGAAAAAGCTCAGGAAAATATAACAGAGGCAGCTCGAAGATTAAAGGCAGAGTCACCTTCTGCAGAGACAAACAAAATGCCAGTCAGTGCTCAGAACGTGGAAGCAAATAGGACTAGAAACAGGAGAGGCAAAAAAGACTCTTTGGAGCAAAAAGCTGAGGAATTTACTGAAAATGTGAACAGCCAAAAACCAATTGCTCCCAAATTGAAGTCAGAAACAGAAGTGGATGAATCTTCTCTCCAGGATTCTGTGGACTCTGTTTGTGTCAATGCAGCCCAAGGCAGGCAGGGGCAGCCCAGCCCAGGTGCCCCATCAGTCCCTGCTGCAGACAGTGCCAGTCCTGCTCAGGGCAGTCAGAGGAGGACGAGAAATGAACAGAGAATACTTAAAACAAAGCAAACTGAAATCCTGCAGGGCAATCCAGCACAAAGAAATGCAGTGATGTGTAGAAGAGGAAGAGGTAAAAAAGTTAATTTTCAGCTTGAAGAAGGCAGTTCCAAAGCAATTGAAGGAAAAAGTTTACCTGAGGGTGATGAAGGGATGACTGCCAAAGATAATCAACATGAGAGTTCTGAAAATCCTCCTTCACAGGGAAGGAGGGGCAGGAGAAAGCAGCTTGATTCCATCCCACAAAAAGCTAGTCCTGCCTTTATGGAAAAACAAACATTAAGTGCAGATCCTAGGAAAGATGAGGCTGTTGTACAAGAGCCAGGATCACCTTTGGAAGCTGCTCCCTCTGCAGCAGAGGACAATCCACCGAGGCAGGGCAGGAGACGCAAGGTGGCTGCAGCATCACAGAGCAGATCTCCTTCTGTCAGAACGAGACGTGGGCTGCTGGAAGGTGGTGCTAAACAGATGGCAGAGAGAGAAGAGGAAAATCCAGCTCTGGGTAATAAAACTTCACAGGCAAAAGTGAATGAACCAGCAAGGGACAGAAGGAAAAAGATGGATCCAGCAGCAGAGGCAAGAAGTTCAAGTCCTCTCCAGGGAAAATGTGGCTTGTCAGAGACTAAAGATGAGGGTGTTCAGGAAGAACAAAGTGTGCCTTTGGAAGCTATGTCCTGTGCCAAGGAGAAGCCACCAGGAAGGGGCAGAAGGAAAGAAACTGCTGTGGCATCACACACAACCAATTCCATCTCTCTTCGAGGGAAGCGCAGGTTGTCGGCAGGTGATGGAGAAGAAGCTCCCAAAGAAAAGCAGAATGTTCCCTTAGAAACTTGTGATCCATCTGGAAAAGAAAATCAGCTGAGAAGAGGCAGGAGGAAGGACATTTCCCCCTTGGTACAAGCCAAAAATTCTATTCAGGGAAACCAGGTCCTGTCAAAACAAAGTGGTAGAAAAAATAACAATAGGGAAGCTAAACAGAATTTGGACAATTCTTCCCAAGAAAATATGGCGCTTGTAAAAGGGAGCTCGGGGCAAGCAACCACTTCACTGGCTGTTAGTCCCACCTCACTTCAGGGTTTGCCAGAAGATGGTAAAGACAGGATTCCTGAAGACAAAAGTAAACTTTTGGACGTAGCTCCACCTGCAAAAGAAAATCCATCAAGAGTGGGCAGGAAGAAAATCGCTTCTTCCACTTCTGAAGAAACAATTTCCACTTCTCTCAGGGGAAAACCCAACCTGCCCAGAGGCAGAGGTCAGAAGAGGATTCTTAAAGAAAGTGAAGATGCATCTCCAGAAAATAATCCATGCCAGGGGAGAACAAGACAGTTGAGAAACAATAGGAGGAAGGTGGAGGTGTCATTAGAGGCAGCTACTTCTACTTCTCCCCATAAAGGCAGTGACTTGCCAGGAAATGGCAACACTCTGGGACCTCAGGATTTGAGTGGAGCATCCACTGGTTCTGAAGAGAATCAGCCTGGGAAAGGCCAGGAGGGTGACCCTGCTCCACAGGCAGCCCCCACCTCTCGCAGAAGGAAGTGCCAGCTGCCAGCAGAGGACGTGGCACCCAAAAGATTAAAATCAGGTGAGGCAAGGCTTGGCTTTCTCTAAGGTTGGCTGAGTTTGTGTAGATACAACAATTGTGTGCAGAGCTCTGGGGCTGCTGATGGAAAAGATCCCAGATCCCAGCTCCCTCAGCTGCTCCTGGGGCTCCAGCCGCTTCCCCAGCTCCATTCCCTTCCCTGGTCACACTCCAGCCCCTCCATGTCCCTGCTGAGCTGAGGGACCCAAACTGGGCACAGCACTGGATGTGCCTCCCCAGTGCCCAGTGCAGGGGGACAATCACTGCCTTGGTCCTGCTGCCACCTAAAATATTCCCTGGAGTTTTCAGCTTGAAAACTCCAGCTTAAAAACTCCCAATTAGAAAATATTATCAAATGAATGCTTTGAAGTAGAAATGGCAGCAACTCTTTAGTGCTACAGTGAGGAATTTCCTGCCATAAAACTTACTCTGTTTTCATTTTTGCAGGACTTTGATGTTGGTTCTGTTTTAGTTTTACATATCAGTGGAAGGAATTTTAGCTAAAATGGCAGCTAATTGGTTTTGGTGCTCTCATTAATGTTAACCTACTTTCAGAAATAGCTGTAAATCCTCAGGGATCCAACTTAAAGGATATTGGATGTGCAGAAGAGCAGGGTTGGTATCTGGTTTGTTGAATTCAGAGATGTAATCTTTGGAATGTTGTCATTGGGGACATTTCCTTTCAAAACAATGTAGGTGAAGATGGAATTTTGTGGGAAATGTTTGATTGATGATACAAATTGACATTTTTTTCCATGTGCTAGTAGGGAATGATGAAAATGGGTCTCTCCAAAGAGGAAGAAGAAACAAAACTAAACTTGGAGAAGAGGATGCAAGGGCAGCTCAGACCACTGGAGGGATGGAGAGGAGGACAAGATCCAGCACAAGAACAAGGAAATAGCCTTAAGAGTCCCAGAACCAGTTTTTAAATCAATTCAGTAATTCCAATTACAGGTTTTTTTAATGTGAATTGATTTGCACTCTGATTTTAAGCTAAGATTTTTGGTAATTACATGGTTACTTTACAAGATATGTTTCTTAATGTGTCTACAGATAGGAAGTAGATAGCTTTGTAGCTATCTTTAGTAGCTTTGCCAACGTGTGGTGGTTCCTAAACCATGGGGTGCTTGTGCAAAGCTGCAAACATAAATTACATTTTGTTTTACCAGTATTTCTCCCTTTTTCCTGTTGATCAGTACAACAATCAGGAAGCCATATTACTGCCAGCTAAAGCTATTTTCTGCTGAAATTTTCCTATGCTTAAGTTTTATTTTTTCTTGGAGTTCTGTAAATACTCTTTTTTTAAAAAATAGTTGTATTAGCAGAAGTATTATGCTAAATTTTTAATAAGTTTTTTTTTAAAAAAATTAAATTTGTATTGAAAAGTGCAGGTTTTGAAGTCATTAAACTTGTAAACAATTTGGGACTTGTGTGGTTTTTTGGTTTTAAGAATGCTTAAGTATGTAATTGCTGCTGACTTACGAGTTCATTTCTAAGGTTCATCCTCTGTGGTTGATGTGGTTTGCAGACAATTTTTAGGTCTTTTTACAGCTAATTTGTCTTCAAGGCTGGGGGCTTCTTAAATGCAGAGACAGAGAAAGTTCAGCCTGGGCATCGAACTTGTGTGCAGTGTTTAGACCTGACTTTAAATCCTTTGTTTATGTGGTGTGTGAGGAGTCGGGGATGGTTCTGCAGCAGAGCAGTTGGAATTGGAATTGTTCAGGTTGGAAAAGACCCTTAAGACTCCAAACCTCAGATCTGATATAATATTATAATTTTTTTAAAAAATTAGGTTTGATTTTTTGCTTGTTTGTTTTTTGTCATGTGGAATGTGCTGTACCCATATCCACAGAAGATTTTTGTTGAATTATAATGCACTTTATTTTTTTTAATTTCTTAATTCTAGTGTGAAAATTCCAGTCTGTCCATACATGCAGGGTTGCTCCATCCCAGGTGCAGAATCTGGTACTTTCTCTTGAACTTCACAAGGTTAATTATGAGAATTGGAATATATTATGGTGGGGGGTCTTTTGGTTTGGTTTGGGTTTTTTGTGGTTTTTTTCAACCCTGTTTCCCAACCATGACATTCCTAAAACTTTAACCCTGAAGTCTCAGAGGAAAGCAAAATTTTACCATCTCCACTAAAATCAAAACTGTCTCCTCTGTGTAAGCAATGCCATGGTTGGGAAATACAGGGATCCACAGGAATATTTTTCTGGTTCTAAGAAGTTGTTTGGGTTTTTTCCTCCAGTCACTTGGCTCTGTCACTTTTGGGTTTGCTCCTAGTTCAAATCTAACAGAAACTCAGCTCGGATTAAATGCCTCAATTCTCTTCCAGAGCTGGAGTTTCTCCCCAAGACGGAATTTGTGGATAAACTAAACTTGAGGAACATCTCCTGAAGTAAATTCTCCTTTTCTAGTACTAAAAAATCAGGAATTGTGTCCTCTGATTGCCACTTTCCCAGGTGCCTCACTGGAGTTGGTCTCGAGTCTGAGAAGGAATCCTGGGCAGAGTCTCTCCCTAAGGAATTTATCCCACTGCTTTTGTAGGAATTGGAGAGATCTCCAGAGTTAGATCCCAGTTTCTGTAATGCCAGGAGCACACACATCCTGTGGAGAGCTGTGCAAGGCCAGATGTGTCTGGTGAAGAGATGGGCAAGGTAGGATGGGAATTCCCAAAGCAAAGGTTCGCTTGTGGAAGTCTCAGAAAGTGATGTTGTTGTTGTCTCATTTTTGGGAATGTCCTACAGGCAGCCAGGGAAACTAGGAGTTTAAGGTAGGTGCCTGATGCATTTTATTGTATTTATTTGGTTGTGGGCACCCTGCAGCCACCCAGACCAGGGCTTTGCTCACTGTCCAGGATGTTTCCAGGGGAGATTTACTCTGTGCTCTTTTGTAGAACTGATATTTAACATGAATTCCTGTTGATTCAAATTTGATAAAGATGTGCTTTATTTTATAGGCAGCTCCATTTCCACTCGGAAAATTTGAAACTGCAAATCTACCTCAAGGTAGATAATTCTGAGGGGGACCTGAGACAAATCTTTTACCTGAGGGGTCAACCAAGGAAACAAATTGCTCTTTCCTCAAGGAAAATTTCCAAATTATCTTCTCTGTAATTTCTGTAGAGCTACATCTTCATTGCTGGTTGTGTGGCAGCACAAATTTTTTAAAAAAAGGAAATGGTAGGAAAATTTCACTGCAAACTTTCTGCGTTGTCAATCTTTTTTATTTTTAATCAGGGCAGATGATTTTCTTAAGGAAAGAAGGAAAAGAATGGGACATAAATAACATCAGGAAGCAGAGGTTTCTTATAGTTATCCATGATTGTTGCTTGCATTTACAAGTTGCTGGGTATAGATATCTCTATATGTTTTTATATCTATGAATTTATTTAAAGCTAATTTCTCCAGTGATTTTGAGGGAGTAGTAAAGAAGGAGTGTTTTAAATTTTGTGTAAATATAGAGGAGCTGCCTGGTGATGATATTTAATCTCTCAGCCTCATTTAGGTTGGAAAAGCTCTCCAAAACCATCGAGTCCAACCCCAGCACTTCCAAGGCCACCACTGTCCCATGTCCCCAAGTCCACACTCCTCATGGCATTTAAATCCCTGCAGAGTATTTATTATTTAAGCAGGAGCATTATTTTTCCAGAGGTTTTGGTTTGATCCTCCTTTTGATGGCATTGTCACCGCTGTGCTGTCAATTGTCACTGATCCCTGTGGGAACCTCCATCTATCCTCTAAATTTCATCTCCACACTTATTAAAAATAGATGGACTTTCTGCTTCCACTACATAAATAAGGTTGAAAAATCAACTTGATTGTCACAGAGAGTTTCAAAACCTTCAAAACTTCCTGCCAACAAAACTGGATTTTAATATTTCAGCCCAGTCTTGCCATCAATGCCAGAGCCCTGCCTGTTCCTGACAGTCTCTTTCATATCCAATTTCCTTCCAGACTTCTTGGCTTGAAAGAGTTCCTTGACAGCAAGACAAGCTGCTTAATTACATGAAATATGGAAAGAAAACTCACATTGGCTTGAATTTTGCACCTTTTAATTCGTCTCTTTCCATGGCATTCCTCCCCTGCCCTGACCCAGAGGTGTGATGCTATTTTGGGAGAACAGTTGTTAACCTTGGAGCCGAGCTGTAAACACCCCCAGAATTTGGGGATTTTCTGTAATTTCCCAAAGGCTGGGCTCTGATGGAGGCAGTTCTCAGAGATTAGCAGAGAGCAGGTAATTGATGATCTTTGAGGACGTTGTCTCCATAGATTCCCACTCCAGCTTCCTTCCCTGCTCCTTTAGAATATAATTTATGGCTGGTACTCAGAGGAGGTCACAAAAAAACATCGTGGAGACAAGTGGGAACTCCCACCCTTTTAAAAACTTCCATGTGAGGTTCCCTGCCACTCCAAAAGTCATAATTAGTGAATATTCTCAGGTTTGCCAACAGAGGCTGGAATTTGTGGATAAACTAAACTTGAGGAACATCTCCTGAAGTAAATTTCTCTTCTGTAGTATTAAAAAAGGACTGAAGACCCACCTGGAAATTAAATATCAGGAGTGTGGAATAGTTTTGATTGTGGTCAGGGCAGATATTGTTTTTCTGGTTCTGTGAGTGGCAGGTAGGTCAAGACTTGTCAGCCTGTGACAAGCAATTAACACTAAAAATTGGGAAAAAATCAGTGTACTTGAAAGCTAAAACCCCAATCCTCTTCTGATCTTCAGCATTATAAATTCCCCTTTTTTATTTAATGAATTTAAGAAAATTCTCCAGATTATTTTTTTTTCTCAAGGAGGGCTTTTTAAATTCCAGGAGAATGCAGGATTGTGCATGGCTAAAATACCCTTGTATTCCCAGTTTGATAACCACAACTTTTGTAGGACACATGGCAGAAAGAGTAACACTTTCCACTGTATTTCACTGAAAATATCAGTTTTATCAAGAGGCCTGCAGCCAGAACTTGGAATTAAGGGTGGGATGCCATAAAACCATGAAAGAAGTGCTTCAATACCCACTCACTGCTGATTCTGAGCAGCATCATTCACATCACCTTGCCCAGAAAATATTTTCAGCCAAAGCCAGAAGAAATCAAAGCACTTTGAGGCAAATATTCCTGTGTCTGTCTCTGTGTATTAGGGAAGAAACACTGGCAACAAATCACTGTTTTTAGCACTACTTTTAGTGCTGCTCTTAGAATTATCTGAATAAAGTTACTACATTTTAAAATTTATTTTATTAAGGTACAAAAAAATCTTGCCAGAAAGTTCCTCATGGCTTGTTTTCCCTCCTAAAATGGGATGGATATTTAAAACAAAACCTGTGTGAGAGGAATTTCACTCCTCAGTGTTCATTTAGGGATTAAAAAAATCCTATTTTGACTTCAGCAGTTTAAAATCTGCTGATGAAAATCCTTCAGTACAAATTTCCCAGCTCCAGGACAGACCTGGACTAAGTGAACTGCAGTACTTAGAGGAGTTTAATCCAGTTTAACCCAAGTTTAAACTCAAGTTTCAACCTGGACAGACACAATAATTTTTGGATTGGAGTTGTTTTCTGTCCTGGTGGAATATGAAACTTCTTAACAATAAATTGCAGCTCTTTCATTAAACAAAAAAACTTATGGTTTCCAGAAAAATACTAATTTTTGCTATTTGTGGTAGGAGATCCAAGGATTGCACAGCTTTGCAACCATCTGAAAAGTAGAAATGTATTTCTAAATTTTTCTATTTAATTCTAAGTAAATGTTTATTTCAGAAGTGAATTTAATGTTAATATTTAGCTTTTTAATAGAAATATTATTATAAAGTAAGTTATGTTAGTATGAAATTATTGTAGAATCTTTTTAATATTTAACTTTTTTGTTTTCTTAAGATTACTTCCTTCAGTGAGAGGATCACATTTTGTAGGACAAGATAAAAGTGATGGAATGAAAACTGGGATTTTGTGCAATTTAGAGAGTTTTCCAGGCTGCTTGATGGAAGAATGTAAGGAAATCTTAGTGGCTACTGTGTGGCACAGGAATGAACTCCTGATTTTCCCCTCTGCTCTTTCCAGAGGGAGCTGCATCTCCATCTGGATCTGATGCTCTGAGTTTTGCAGCTCTGGAGGTATTTTAAATTGCAATGTTTGTGAATACCAGGGAAAGATGCAGCTTTCACTGCCCTCAAGAAGGTCAAACAGATTTTTCTAAAAACCAGCTAATTAGAGCTGTAGATTAGGTTAGACCAGGCTCTTCTCAACCACCTAGGAGCATTTATCCTGTAAATCTCCCAAGAACCCACTGCCATAAATCCTTGTTTTTCTTTGAGGGGAGATACCCCACCAGCTGACCAAAACTGTGCTGGTGAACTTTGTAATTAATATTTTGCATGTGTTCCTAAAACTCTCAATGACCTATTTTTAAATAATGGCAAATGAGAAACCCCTCTAGGAGGATCAGGCAGATCAGAAAGCATCCACGAGGCAAGCGAGGGGCCAAATCGATTTTAATTGAACCCACTGAGAGCATCTCCTCAGTCAAAGCCTGAAACTAAGTTTAAAACTAAAGCTGAGACTTTTCGGTGCTGGACCGGACGAAAACCCACCAGCTTTTTTATTTTGAAGCCGAATCCTGTCAATTTACCAAAACCCAGCTCATTACAGATATGCAAATCAGCACTGCAGTGCCTTTTGGGGTGTGGGCATCACTTTGTAGCCCTCCCGTTAAAATGTGTGATTAATCCCAGCCAAGTCAAGCCCACCAATTAGCACCGGCTCATTTTCCTCCCTTTCCAGCGTGCGCCTCCTTTGTTGCACTGCTCGTTGTTCATTAGCTGGTGCACCCCGTGCCAATTAGGCAGGCAGAGGCACTAATTTGGATCATCTGGAGAGTTGCCTCCCAAGATCCCACCGAGTCAGCGGAGACGCCGCCGTTCCTCCAGGGCGCTCCAGCTCGGCTTGGTGCTCCCGTTCCCCCTCTGGAGAAGCCTCCTGCTTCCCATTAACTAAAGGGAAAGCCTTGGTCCTCAGGCTAAGCTCAGCCCCACTCCTGGTTTAATGAAGGAACCCCAGGCAGGGTTCGGCTGGGGAGTTCCAAGGCTGGGGTGGCTTCTGAGTGAGCACGAACACGGACACCACCATCCCACCATCCCACCCCAGCCTTCCCAGCTGGCACAGCTTTCCCAGGCTCTGCCCATGGCTGTGCTGGTCCCAAGGATCAGTTCTGGCCATAGGATCAGTTCTGGCCATGGGCACAGCAGTTCCCCCTTGGACAGCTCCCGTGTTTCCCCAGGACACCACTGCCCTCACCAACACAGCATCAGGGAGGGATGAACGTTCCCAGGAGTCAAATTCTTAAGTGCTGTTGGCTGTGGCACCTGTTTGATGGAATTCATGGAATTCTAGAGTCTTTTAGGTTGGAAAAGACCTTTGAGCCCAGCCATGAAACCAATTTCACAGACCTGTCCCTTGCTGTGATCAGCAATGCCCACTCTGAGCTGGCGCTAAAACTGACCCTGAAGAGAAACAACCCCTTTGCCTTGCCCACCATTGCTTCCCTCTAATGCCAACTTTTAAAAGTCCAAATTCCCTCTCAGGATCCCGGAGCAGACCTTGGCTGGTGAGACAGGACTCAACATCCAAACCAGGAGGTGAATCCTCCTGGAAGTTTGGGAGAGCCCACCCTGACCAGTACCAGCTGAAAAAAGAGCAGCCTGTGAGTGGATTTAATAACTTTTCATATTTAAAATTGCCTTGTCATTTGAGTAATGAGCTCTCTGTGCTTTCTGCTGGAAAAGATCACCACGGAGCTTTATTTTTGGTGGGGTAACCCACTTGGCAGCCCAGGTGTGTTGCTAACTGAACCCAAATTATTAACCTTAATACAATTTTTAAACAATTATTAAGCTAATCGGATGCAAATTAAACAAAATGAACCTATAAATATATGTGTTTTTCAAATTAGTAATTGGATTTTTTGATGATCTTTGGCTTGACATTGATAAGCTGCTTCTCATAACAGTCTAATTAGGCAATATGTAAACTTTGGCATTCGGTTCTGTCCTAGTGGCTTTTTCAAATGATGTTTGTAAAATTTGCAATTTCATATTACAGATTAAAAATTAAAAACTGCAGGAGGCTAACATTAAAATGAGAATTCATTTCATGGAAAGCCCTGTAGACAAAATTCACCCTAATAGAATTGTGCATAAGGGGCTGCAAATCATGATCTATAGTTACACAGGGGAAGGCTTGTCAAAACCAGTATTGTTGGCCTGTAGTTCTATTCACAGTATTAAACCCATCAGTGGAGGCACTTTGGGGAAAATGCGAACATTATCAAAGAACAGTAAATTAGCAAGAAATTAAAGCATATACCCTTGCATTTCCAAAACAAAAGATCCCTTCATTAAAAACCTTTCATCAGTGGTTTAATATTCATAGCAGTAATTTGCATAACTAAATCAGTTTTCACTGATGAGAGACGACCAAAGTTTTTTTTTTTTTTAATTTTTTTTTTCTTCACTAATTTCTTTTTTGAATGAGCTCTCTAGTTTTTTGATTAAAATTTCACACCAGTAGTTGAGCAAAATTGAATACATGACTTCACTGTATTTGTGAGCATCCTCCTTTTCAAGCCCGGGGTTAAATGCTGCTGTTGCTGGGTGAAAGGCAAAGCCCGGGCTTGCTTTGTTTACCCCTGTGCCTCCCATCCCCGGTCCCTGCCAAACTCCAGCCCCAAACCCCACATTTTCTGGGATTTTATTGCCTTTTCCTTGCCCTCATACCTGTCCATCAACACAGGGGGTCGATCCAGGTGAGGTGGAATAAAGAAAAGTTATTTGAGTGCATGTTAAGAACTTTCTCTGAAAGTAAACCCCTTTTTCTAAGTCCTTTTTTATGTTTTCCAAGCACCAATTCCCTTGTGAGAAGCAGGGAGGGAAGAGGAAACAAGTTTGCCTTAGGGAATGGAGACAGAAAAGTCTTTTTCAGTGTAAATCAGTCTTTTTTTCAGGAACTATTTCAAGGTGTTGATGGTAGGACTTGATGATCTTTAAGGTCTTTTCCATCCTCAACGATTCTATGATTCTATGTAAAATAAATGGATATTGTGCTGGCTGAGTAGCCTTTACTTGAAATTATTTTGGGAAATAATGAGATTTAATTCATTGAGAGATGCAGTGGGCAACCAGGCATGCAATATTTACATGTAGGCTCTCTGGGCAGTGATTCATCCATCTGAGATAATCAAATTTATTGGAATTCTGACGTGACCTCAGTCACAGAAAACAACTGTAATAACAATTAGCAAAGACTTCATTTCTCCTCTTATCCAAACTTTTGGTCATTTATTATTATAACTGGATAGAACTACTTAAAAACCTTAATCTTTCCCCTTGCATCCCTAATTATTCAAAGATGTGATCTCCCAAAGTGTTTCTGCTCTGACCAGCAAACAATATTTCATACAATTCTGATGTATTAATTCTAATTAATATCAAAGCAGATATTGGCAGGCCCTTCCAAGTTTTCTCCTCCACTTTTAAAGAAAGGCTTTGAAAGAGATGAACCTTAAAATTTCTTGGGGTTTTTGATTTTTTTTCTGACATTTCTTAAATTATTCATTCCATGAGAACTATTTTATTATTTGAGTGGTGATAAACAGTGTCCAGCTGTGGGGAATGAAAAAAAAACCAAAATTGACAACACTGTTGTTCATATTAATAAACTAAAATTAATAAAATTTAAAAAATTATTTAAAATGTTGTTTATGTTGATAAAATTTTTTAAAAATTAATTTATTTCCAAGAATACCAAAGTGTCCCTTGGTTATTTCAAAAGGCAGGGCAGGAATGATCAGAAAGGTGCTCCACTAATTATGAATGACCACAAAAATTCCTCAAAAAGCAAGGGAACGCCTGTAAATAAAAATAATATAATCTTTCTGCAAAAATAAATGTCAGGAGAGGTTCATGGAGAACTGGCTCCCGTGGGAGCCAGGCTGGAGCAGGGCAGGGCTCCAGTCCCTGAGGAGGAGGAACAGAGGATGAAGAACTGACCGGCTGCCCATGGCCCCTCCTGTCTGTCCCTCCTGCCCAGCTCAGGGAGGGATGGAGCAGCCCCAGCCCATGGAATGCTGTCCTGCAGGACATCCTGGATGTGTGAGAGCCACCCTTCATGATCCAGCTGAAGAGGAGGTTTGAGTCCTGCTCTGCGTGCTGCAGGTGTGGCAGCTGATGGTACCAAGGTGATATTTTAAATATTTTTCATTAAGATTCAGCACGGGTGTTTCTGTGGCAGCAAATCCCCTGAGTTGTTGCCCGTGGGCTGAACACTTCCAACGTGCCCTGATGCAAACCTGGACAGCTTCCAGTCCAAAGACAGGAATAATTTCCTCACAGAATCCCAGGTTTGGGTTGGAAGGGACCTCAGATCCCCCCCAGTGCCACCCCTGCCATGGCAGGGACACCTTCCACTGTCCCAGGTGCTCCCAGCCCCAGTGTCCAACCTGGCCTTGGGCACTGCCAGGGATCCAGGGGCAGCCCCAGCTGCTCTGGGAATTCCATCCCAGCCCCTCCCCACCCTCCTGGGAACAATTCTTTCCCAATACCCCATGCAAATTTCTCCTCTTTCTTAAGCTTTGCCCATTTTAATATAAATTTACAGTCCAGGTATGAGAAGAGCGGAGCAAACTTCATTAAAAGCCCACCAAAATGCAAATTATGAATAATCTCCATTTAAAAACCCCAAATTTCTTCTGCATGTTCTGTGTTAATCATCTGAAGAACAAGACAGAAGAACTCAAAAAAGGCACAGAGATTTGTTATTCTGTTTATTTATGCAGCTCTCATAGACCTGGGTAATAAAACACTGACTGCAGTTTAAGAATCTATATAAAAAATTATAAAGAATGAATTTTTGGTTCTTATTATTTACTTATTCCTAGTAAGGTTTATATTACTTAAATTATTTATATTAATTTAAAAGTTAATACATCTAATATTACTAAACTAGAGAATTCACTAAAAAATAAGTTTAAGTGCACAGATTGCTTCAATTAATACCTTTGCATAGTAATTAGAAGTGTGTGGAATGCCTATTTTAAATTGTGAGCTGAGACATTTAGGGAGGTAAATTTACAATGTGTAAGTGACAGGGTAAAATAAACTTGGTTCTAAATCTCATCCAGCTCTAATTTGCAGTGCTAATTATTATTGTTGTATTCATGACTTCCCAAAAATGCTCCACACAAAACTTTTTTTGTGGCTGGGATTTTTTTTCTTTTCTAATGGAATATCATCTGGCTTCCTACAGAAATCCTAGTGGTAGCCCCTGACCCAAATGTACATCAGGAGCTGTTCCCCCATGGCCCTGGCCTATTTATTGCTTTCCTAACTACTCCACTTCAAACAGGAGCTCAGAACAAAATGGAAAATGAGCTTGGGGTCTTTTTCTAGTCCCAATTTGTTCACTTCCAAAAGCACTACCCAATTTAGCCTGGCTGCTCAGGAGAGGGCAAAGGCTGCAGTGCAGGGCTGCAGGAGGGCAGGGCTGGGAGCCTTCCCAGGCCGGGCTGATTCCTCAGCTCTGACAAGCAGCAGCAGCAACTGCAGAAGGCAAAAAAAAAAAAGGTTATTTTTTAATAGTCCCCGCTCAAAATATGTGTGTTTTAATCTGTCATGAGCTCTGGCAGCAAGGCAGGTTGTTGCTGAGGACTAAACAGCAATTTCTTGATATTTATATTATAAATATAATATACTTAGTATCAATAAGGCAAGATATTTATTATATTATTATTGATAATATATATATTATATATTATTGATAATATATTATCTCAATAAGATAATATACTTATTATCAATATATTACCAATATATTTATCAAGGTGCTGCTGGGTTGTAAAGGTTGGAACACCTGATCAGAGGTGCATTTTATCAGGAAAATATTCCTGTTTTCATTTGTGCCTTGTGCTGGGGGAAGTTGTCCTGTACATAATTAGGGCTTTACTGCACAGCTGTAAAGGGCTGTGGTGGAAAAAACAAGATGCTTCACACTCCCATTGCCCGCTGCAAAGTTTGGTATTGACTGGTTGCCCAGAATGAAAGGTGTATTTTATTATATTTTATTTTATTTTATTTTATTTTAATTTTGGTTTTTTACTTTATTTTATTTTATTTTTTACTTTATTTTATTTTATTTTTTACTTTATTTTACTATTTTACTTTATTTTACTATTTTACTTTATTTTACTTCATTTTTCTTTATTTTATTTTATTTTATTTTATTTTATTCTATTTTATTTTAATTTTCTACAGAGGCATGGCTTACTTTGGATGGTTTGCACCGAAGCCTTTTCAGAATGGAAAAAAGTCTTGTTAAGGTAGGTAAGTGAATATTGACCTGGGAAAAACCATGAAAATGTAAATGAAAAATGAAAAAAAA
>VYZP01075950.1:0-82095 GCA_013400635.1 Hypocryptadius cinnamomeus
AGCTTGTCAATCCAAGCTGTGCTGCCCCCTTCCTCTGCCCGACAACTCAAACCCACCCTTTTATTCTCGAAAATTCGGTATCAATCACCCTGATCCTAACAGTTGATTTGTCCCAGAAGCTTTTCCCCTCCCCTGTCTTAGTTTCATTGGTC
Organism: Hypocryptadius cinnamomeus; assembly: GCA_013400635.1. Taxonomy (NCBI): domain Eukaryota; kingdom Metazoa; phylum Chordata; class Aves; order Passeriformes; family Zosteropidae; genus Hypocryptadius; species Hypocryptadius cinnamomeus. Next base: position 153 of record VYZP01075950.1, read on the forward strand.
CTACCGGGTTCCATGCTCCTCCCTACCTGTTTCCCTATTGGCTATGTTGTGCTCCCACCTCCCAGATGAACCCCCTTTAAAACCCTTGACAGACCACTGCTTTCTTGTCACTCGTCCCTGACCCATCCTCTGAATAAAACTTTACTGGACTGCATACGAGTGTCCTCTCCTTTGCCTCTTTGCTTTGGGATCCTCGTGGTATCCTGCTGCAGCGTCACCCATGCCGCTGCTCCAACTGCCACCCGACAAACCTCGGCAGAGGCTCATGGGCAGCCCCTCTTGTGTGTCCCTTCGGTCACACAGGGAGCTTGCTGGCTGGCTTTTCCAATGCTCCGTGACCACAGGAGAACCGCATCATGGGTTAAATCTTCTTTATCAGCCTAGGTGGGGAAAATTCTATGATATCAGAGGAGCCCGTAACACCCCGGGGCCCTTTCCAGCCCCTCTGCCCCAGCCTGGAGCTGCAGGGGGTTGGTGTGACCCAAGGCAGGACCAGGCCCTTGGCTTAAATGACCCTCAGACCACTGGCCTGGGCCCATGGATCCAGCCTGTCCAGATCCCTCTGCAGAGCCTTCCTGCCCTCCAGCAGATCCACACTCCCACCCAGCTGGGTGCTGTCCATGAACTTGACTATCTCATCTAAATAATTTTACATTTTGAGATTGCATAGTCACAATTTAGAGGGAAAGGTCTTTGTTTTCTGCATTGTCAAAGCCCCTTTCTAGGAAACTTCCTTTTCAATCAGACACTGATTTATTGTGCAGAGATGCCTGAATGATTGCTTACATTAGTAAAACCCAAAGGCAGTTTTATTAGAGTACATAAAAGACTGGACAAGTCATACATTTTCAATTCATGATGGTGGAGGATGAGCACTTCAGTATAATTTCTGCCTCGGAAAATCTCACTCCTACTGTACAGACATTTTTGTGGTTTGGAAAAAAAAAAATAGGGGAGAAGTTCTTTTGATAGCAGGGTACACTGACCGAGAGACTCTTACTTTTCACTGCAAACTACAGTAGGTTGTAGTTCCTGCAGGGGTAGTTAAGGATTTGTGAGTTGTTTGCCACCTAAATGAAAGAAAAACTAGCATACATGTGGCCTGTGTTCTTGTCTCCAGTTTTGCCTTGGAAGTTTGAGTGTGACTTCTCCCTTTACAGTAAGGCAAAAAAAGAGACAAAACCACGCACTTTCAGAAATGTCTTATACATAAAAGAAGGAAGGCTGCTCCTTATTCCTTATTTATAAAAGGAAGCTAGCAAGGACAGGAAAACAGACAATGCATCTTCCTCTCACATCCAGCTGTCAAGAATTGATGTTGTGGAAGGAATGACACTCATCATTTGCTCTTGTGTCAGCTACTTTTTGACCGTGCATATAATTCACAGATTTTAAGTTGCAGACAAAAAGTATTTATTTCTTTAAATATTCAATAAAACACTATGATTAAGATTAAAATTTCCCATTAAAGTCTCTCCTCCACCAAGATAAATGGTTATTTTTATTGAAAATTCTCTTTGCACCTTAAGGGTGCAAATGAATTACTAAGAACTTCAATTTTTCAGTGTCCAAGGTGAAAAACTCCAATTTAGGCTTAGCAAACCATTATGTTATCCAATTTCCAATACTTAAATCAGGTGTGGCCAACCTGCCTGACCCCACAAACCATTCATTGTCAATATGAAACATTGCTGTCATTCTGCAGAATATCCTATACTCATTACAAATAAAAACGTGCTTATTCACATTTACTATTCTTGGGTCATACGGGTTAGCAATACAAGGTGAGTATACCTAGGTTTAATATAATAAGGGCATGACTGAAGGAGGGAAAAGCAATTTGTGGAAATTATTAAGCAGAAAAATCAGCATTGTCCCAGGAAAGAACTGGGGACCATTTACAGGAGAAAGTGCACCTGGAAAGAAAACACAGGGATGATATGCTGTGCTGATTTCTGTTTGTGTTTTTTAAATGCCTGAAAACCCATGTGGTTTTACCTCAGCTCTCAGCCTTCCGTATTAGCGAATACATTTTTAATTTCTTTTTCATGCCAGGTTTAAAATGATTGCACATTGAGCAGGCCACAGTGCTCCATGGTCTCCCCAATCAGTTTTAAATAATTTGCCTCCTTCTACCACCCATCTGTATCTCCCTCTTACAAGAAGCAAGAACCCTTCCCTCTCCTCCAGGGGGATGCTGCTCTATGAACTGCAGTTCTTAATTTCACCTCTTGATCTTAAGCAGGGATCAAAAGCTGTTTGCCAGAAAAATTATATTCTCTCTGGAACTGAGTTTATTGAGGAAAAAATACTATCCCTGTCTGTGGATTCAAACAGACTGAAATCCTTTCACAGGTCCAAGCTATGATTCTGCAGTAAGCTGAGCAGACCTGGAAGTGAGCGGTTTGGAGGAAAATAGCTGGGAGGGTAAACAATCCCAAAGGTCTTGAAAGAACTCTTAAGTGGAGGGAAAATTGTGTTTAAGATAAATGCTTAAAATTGCTAGAAAATACAATAAAAATCAGAATAAGAAGTTTCAGAAGGCTCACTAGACAGCAGAAGTAGAGGAGTTTTGGAGAATATATTGAATTAAACTGGATTTTCTGCCCAGTCCATTTCCAGATGTCATTCAGGTTAAGTTCTTATGTAGCTGATAAATGACTGGTGTGGTAGGATAGTGCCATACCAATGGAAAGATGGGAATTTTCAGACTAGATCAGATCTTCTCACCCAGTACCCTGTCCCTGTGCAGAGCTTAAGTGTGTTGAAAAGCAGCATAAAGAAGAGTAACCACTGAGTTACTCATGTTATAAACATAGGCAGAACAAGTGCATGAGTGCTGATCTTCTTCCATCAAAAACAAAGGCAGAGAGCAGAATTGCTCCTTCCTAAATTCACCAGTGAGCATTCCCATTTCCTGGCTGGAAATTCCTCATGTCCAGGCAGGAGAACCCTTAGTTCACTTTCCTCCTGTGGCCTGCAAGCTCTGCTACCAAAAGCAATTTTTGGTAACCCATTACCCAACGCAAACTTTTGTTCCCTCAAGGATGGTTCTGCTGGTTGCTACTCTTGCACAAGATTGTGGGTACTTTCCATAAAATTGAATAAAAAAATCCTGTATTTTCACTATGGATTTCTGGATTTTTTTCTTCCCGCTGATTACAGATTTTGCTGCTGCCCCCAGCAGTGCTGGTACTATTTATGGAGGGGCTTTTCAGGCAGAGCAGGTGCCCATGGCCATTCTCTTCTGTTCACTTCATCCCCAGAGACTTTCCAAGTTCCCAAGTCTCAGGTACCACTGCCCTCCTTTGAAGTTATTGAGCTACCCCCTGTGGATATTGCCACAGACTGTCAGACTTTGTATTTATGCATTAAACACGTTTACTCAATTAGCAGATCAGCAGAAAATTCATGCCAGAGGACACTCATGATTTTTTAAGGACAGGTCACAAATCTCTTCTCACTAAGAAACTGTTTAATATTAAAGACTTTTTTAGGGATGTGCTTTCCAGTGATCCAGAAAGCACCCAGCACTGGGAATCCCTGGGACCTGATGATGCCAGAGGACTGAGACAAAAAATATGCAGCAAAAGCATTGTTAAATCTGTGCCATAACCGGGAAAAAAATACACAGTACAGCCACAAAGCAGTGAAAATGAAAGAATAAACATATTTCCAGTGTTCAGTGCCAATTGAAAAATCCAGGGAAGGTCAATTGCACATTATCCCACCTAACTGGCAAGGATACATGTGCCCTATAAGCACTTTGTATTTTACAGCAATAAGTGTATTAAGAATATTATTTTTCTACTGTAAGAACAGCAAACTATAAAAGGAAAGAAAAAAAATTGCTTTTTTATTTCTCTTAACAAGAAGGCCAAGACGGTAAGTGTGACTTCAGGAAGAAATAGAAGAGAAAAACAGGAGAAAGCCCCCACCAAACCCTCAAAATGAAGTGTCTACGCAGAAGAACTGCATATTATTTAAAATAAAAGAGTGTATAATCACTGATAGACTGTCCCTATCCTATGGGCACTGTACAATTACAATCTTTGCTTTTCACAACATTATTAATATATTTATAAACTGTCCCTTACAGTATGTTCCTGTGCCTTTCTAATACCAGACTTACACATAACATCTAGGGATGTTAGGAAAGCACAAAAGCAGCTATTAAAATATCACAGACCATCCATCAGGTAGATAGGAGAATAAGTTCATAAGGGAGAGAATTGAAGAGAGTATCTCCAACTTCAGAATCAGAGGGGTTTTCTTCAAGAACATCGGTGCTTGTTAGCACTGAGGCTCAGAAAAACACCTCCAGGCTGAGGAAGACACCATGAAACCCTCATTTATAACCAGAGTTTAACTGACTGTGCTCATTATTTGTACATGGGTTGCTGGATATCATTGTTAAGGATTTTCTATTCAAACCAGACCATTTATCAAGTGTAATTAATGTGTCAGACTTTAGTTTAAAAACCTTGCACTGATAATACTAATTTCTCTAGTCTAAATTGGATTATCCACATCAAGTTTTTAGCAAAAGAACTGTCAGTGCTAAGACTAAAAATACAATGGCTTGGTTCTATTCCTACCTCAGTCTCCATATTTTACAGGTAATACATGGCAAAATAAAACAAAACAGTTCGAGTACTGTTGGTGATGGAGAGAGAGGGGAAAACTGATTCGGTGATCAGAATCCGATTTTATTGTGGGATATAAATGCTTATATACTATTTCAGGGAGACTAGTAATGTGTACTACAATGAGTAGGTTAAAATCACATACACAAACTTATGCATGCAACAACATCTCATGCTTGCAGAATTTAATGGGATTTTCTTTTTCTGGTAAACCCATTTGATTTAATCTTCTTGCAATCTAGGTCTAATTTTCAAAGTTCCGTTTGCTTTTGCCAAAGCATCCTGTTATCAAATCTCTTATGTTAACCAGCTCCAAAGTCCATCATCTATCTTGTGTCCCTCAACATTTCAACACAGTACCATTTCACTTGACATGAAGCAAAAGAAGGTACAGGATCAAGCAAAAATCTCACAGAGGTCGGATATTTTAAAGGGCAGTTATCTCAGAGGATTGATGAAGCACTGCAGAAATCAGTACTGTACTTGCAATGTACTGTACAGCAATCACTGCTTTACTTGCTCCAGTTTTCATTCTTATTCCTAAGACCCTGGTTCAGGCAGATGTAACACAGCTAAAATTTGGACAAAACCTTGAATGCTTTTACCATTATGACTCAATTCCCATATGGCATGAATTTGCCTTGAGGTTGGCACACCAAACCAAGGTTTTAGGTCTTTAAGCAATGGAAAGCAACCTCATGTCACTGAAAGGTTCAGCATTCAAGCTGAGCTCAACAAAAGCTTGTAGACAAAAGTGTTACTTCACAAATGTCAATTTGAAAAAAGAAGAAAAATCCCTCAAACTTCTTTTCCTCTCAGAAGCAGGGTTCCCAATAGTACAGCTCTGAAATGCCAGGAGTGAACATTTCCCTGGTAATCTGAGGAGAAGGTGGTAATTTGAAGCTCCTTGTCACACTCCTCAGCAGCTGCAGCCCATTATGCTCCAAAAAGCAGCATGATCCTTGAGTGGAGCAGGGCTGCACCAGCAGGCCTCACACAGAATAAATTATTTCTGTTGTAGTTAGAAGGGCATCCTAGGGCAGAATGACCCTAGGGAAGCTAGCTCTGAAGTCAGCACCATGTTTTGAAGGTCACAGGTTGGTGTCCCAAAGGTGGGAAGCTGAACAAAGCTGTCAGGAAGCATTTCCCTGACATGATGGCACAGACTCATTCTACAGCTCTTTGTAGCATCAGTGCTCACACTTGGATAAATCCTCTTTACATTTAAACTCTCTCCTGCTGTGTTTGTGGACTCACTATTTTTCTACCATAAGAAATGACAGAGTGGTCAGATAAAAGAGAAGCTCTGTGAAACCATTGAACAGTACTTTAAGAAAAATTATTGCAATACATTCTTCCCAACAATAGCTTGCAGTACTACATGAAGTGGCAATAAAAGACTAGCAGACTTGGCCAAATACTTCCAGTTCGTAATCTTAGCTCTGAAAACAGGCAAATGCTAACTCAAGTTCAGTCCCAGTAAACAAAAATCTCAATTGTTACAAACGACATTCACATTCAAAGCATGTAGGTCAGGGTAGTATTTTTTGGTATGTGAAGTGTTGTATCACGATTTGTCTCAGTGACTGAAGGATTTTTGCATTTATATAATATGTCTTGGGAGGTGTTCAGGAAATATTTAAGGAGATTTTCACATAATTATAATTATTTATCTAATTTAAAATCTCAGTTCATTAGTATCAAATCATATATTCTCTTTCATTTGCAAAATTAACTTCAGAATTTCCCGTGTAACACTGACAAGACTCATTCTCTATCCTGTGTTGGTGAAGTCACCTTGTAATTGAGTTTCTTTGTAAAGTACAATAGCAGCAGAGTGTAGCCTAAAGACTCTCAGTTCTATCACCCCCATTGTTGAAAACCCCAGTTATTTATCCAGACCTTGAAAACAGAACTCCTAAATGCCTGTGCTTGACTGGTAGTTGGGTCTCTCTCCCTGCACAGGTACAGCTTGAGGGAACTGCAGCAGTACAGAAATGCAACATTTATTCTTTCCAACTCTTTGGCTATTTACAGTATCACACATGTAAAATGATCACAGATGCAAGCCTCTATAGCTGGGAAAGGTCAAAGTCTAAGTTTTTATCCAAAAAACAATTTCACATAAAGAGACAAAGGTAACCTTACCTCTGAACAAAGAAAAATAGAGGCAGATGAGACAAAAATGTGGTGGCTCTTAGGTCCCCATGAATCCCCAGGAATCCTCTACAGCATCCCTGCACTCTGTTCTTTATGCTAAAGCTCTGTAAACCTTCCATTCCTATTGCAGGCAGCTGGAGGGTTGCCATCCACCTTCAGAGGGGATGCTGTTCCAATCCCACCCTGCTTCTTCACCTCCTGTTAAAATTCACTCAAAACTCACAAGGATGGCACAGACTCAGAGAGGAGAGGGAGTCCTCTTAGTGTTCACAGCTGTCACAAAATCACAGGATGAGATCAAGCTCAGAAAGTTGTGCAACTTGAAGTAATTATTCTTTTATTTAATTTCATAGATTTCTCAAAGGCAAATGTGAACATCTGGGATTTGGCTGTACCAGTATTTGCTGTACTCCTAAAACACTCAATGCTCTATGCCTAGCAAAGCCACTTTATTTTGAAGTGAAGAAAAGTTGTAAAGGTTTTTAGTTTTAAGACTGACGGAGATTATTGCATTTCAGTGAATTCAGGTAAATACTGGAACATAACAGCTGCAATTACTTCTTAGAGATTAAGTCCCTCTTATTCCTTATGGACAGGTAGAATTCGAGTTTGAGTGAACTGTTTCCACTAAAGGCAAGAAAATTATATGGACTTAAAAATCCATAGGTTTCTGCTGAAAATGAACATCAGCAATTATTCTGTTTTAGAGTGTAACACCAGCCACCAATTCTTCTTTTCAATTCCTTAACAGCCAAAATCACCTCAAGATCCAGCTTTATGAGTACTTGTTATGGACAACTTGTGATTCATTGTTACTGTGCTGGCTTAGCACGGTATCAGTGTCTGTATCAAAATCTTCTGGACTCACATCACAGAAGCAGCCAATTGGTAATCAGTGCATAATTACTGGAGGAAGGAACACCTGCCTTTAAAAACACCTCTTACCCTTAATACCTGGGAGCTTTTTCTAAGTAAAGCATCCTGCGGGCGGCCAGAATATGATAACAGGATTTCGGGAGAGGGTACAAAAGGGTCTGTAGGGTTATTATGTACAGGGAGATATCTCTGGGAGATTAAAACCTTGGTGACGACATTTGGGTGAGCAGGCTTTTTTCTTTGGTGTCACCCGGCAACAGCGTCTTCTGAAGCGTTCTGTGGCGGGGCTGTCTTGAGGTAGTCTGTTGTAGGGTTTTGTTCTGTTATGGCATCTAAGTACAGTTTGATGAATTTCCCTGGGATCCATCGGGGGCCTTGTTCTGTAGAAACACACCCGTACCCTCTTCCCCAGGTTATCAGGGTGTACGGACCTTTGATACACTTCAAGTCGGGGTCTTTTATTAATACGGGAGGTCTCTCTTTCAAACGAGCATAAGAGTGGCTATTAAAGTATCAGAGAATGGGTGGATTTGGCTCTCTTAGAGAACGGTTCATAAAGTTCATAACATAAAGTGCCTTACAAAGTCTCTCTGTTGGAGACATGGTTAACTCAGCATTGTGCTGTTGCTCAAGTATCTATTTTATTTCTTTATGAACTCTCTCAACCACTGACTGGCCAGTCGGGTTATGAGGGATGCCAGTGCGGTGGTCGATGCTCCACAATTGTATGAATTCCTTAAACTGTTTTGAAGTGAACCCAGGTCCGTTATCTATTTTTATAGCTTTTGGGACCCCTAAGGTGGCAAATGCCATGTAAAAATGCTTTATGATAACTTTTGCTTTTTCCCCCACGTGCGTGGAAGCAAACACTGCTCCAGAGAACATGTCTACTTACACATGTATATATTTCAAGCGTCCAAAAGGGGCATAGTGAGTCACATTGGTTTGCCAAAGTTCCAGAGTTCCCAAGCCCCTCAGGTTGACCCCTGATGCTATGGATGGGAGGGCTAGGGATTGGCAATTGGGACAGGTGGAAACAATTCCCTTGGCTTGGTCTCTGGAAATCTTGAACTGACACTAAAGTTGGGAGCATTCTGATGGAAGAATGCATGGCTCAGACGAGCCTGTTGAAAGACGTGGTACAGCTGGGGAAATGTGGGTGGCACTTGCCACCATTGCTAACAAGTCTGCCTTCCGGTTGCCCTCAGTGATGTATCCTGGCAGCTCTGTGTGCGACCAGACACGCAGGATGTGATAAGGTTGCTCTCTGTCGGAGATAAGCCAAATTAATTCAGAGAGCAAGCTGTACAATTTTTTATTTTGGACTTCTTTGAGCAGGGCATGCTCTGCCTGCTCTGCTATCCCGGCGACATATGCGGAATCCGTGACTAAACTGAAGGGTTGTTGAAATTTTCGGAACGCTCTCACAACTGCAGCGAGTTCTGCAATCTGGGGGGAACTTCAACAACCTGGACATCAGACTCCCACTTCTGAGTGTCCGGGTCCCTCCAGGTGAACACTAACTTGTGGGATTTGCCTGAACCATCAGTGAACACTGTGACAGCATTTTTGATTGGATTGGGGTTTTACTTCTAGATGATTTTGGGGCCAAATGCAGTGAGTCCTTAAAAAGTCTGTGTTTAGGGTAATGAATTGAAATTGGTCTGGGACAGCTGTCTAATGAAATTTGTAAATGTTCATTTGTTTGTAATAGGGAATCCAATTGTTCTAAAGTATAGGGAAGGTAAATGCATGCCAGATTGCAAGCTGTGAGGGTCTGGAGGCGATGTCGGCCTTTAATGATAAGTTTGGCTATGAGCTCTGGTGGAGTGGTGCAGCAGGAAGACCCACTCAGTGATGATGAGTGGGTCTCTGGAAGTGTCATCCCATTGAAAGAGCAATGCATGGAAGTTTGGGCACTTACCAAAGATGCCAAGGTTCAGGGGAAGGGACCGGTCCACTCGATATGCTTGGCGATGTTTGATAGCGTCAGCGACTCTCTCCAAAGCCTCACGGGCTTCCGGTGTCAATGGGTGTGGGGAAGCTGGGTCGCTGTCTCCTCGCAAGAGGATGAAGAGTGGTGCTAGTTCCTCTGTGGTGAGGCCCAGGAGAGGTCGGATCGAAGTGATGACGCCACACAGCTGTTGCATGTCTCTTAATGTCTTAGGGTGTTCGTTGATGGACAAGCTCTGGGGTACGATGGTCCTCCCTGTGATTAAAAACCCGAGGAACTTCCATGGGCTCGATAGCTGGATTTTCTCCTGAGCTATCTGAAATCCCGCATTTTCCACAGCTGCTACAGTCTTAGAAAGTGCTGCATCTAAACAGGACTTGGTGGAGGCACAAATTAGTACGGTGTCCATATAATGAAGAATTATGTCTTCCGGAAACATTTTTCATACTGGACATAGTACTTGTGCGACAAAAGTTTGGCAGAGCACCGGGGAATTTTTCATTCCCTGTGGCAAAGTGACCCAATAGGATCTTTTGAAAGATTCTCCACAGTTGACAGATGGGACTGAGAATGCGAACCTAGGAGCATCTCTGGGGTACAGCGGGATGTTAAAGAAGCAATCCCTGATATCAAGGATCACAAGCTGTCAATCCCGGGGAAGCAAGGAGGGAGAGGGGAGGCCAGGTTGTAGGGGGTCCATGTCCTCAATAACCTCATTGACCTTACACAGGTCTTGGAGCAAGCGCCACTTGTCCTTGCTGGGTTTTTTAATAACAAAGATAAGGGTGTTCCAGGGACTGGTGGATGGTACAAGGTGTCCCAGGCATACTTGCTCCTCAACTAATTCATGGAGCGTGGTCAATTTTTCTTCTGGGAGGGTCCACTGGTGCCCCCACACTGGTGTGTTAGTTTTCCAGTTGAGAGGTGGGGTGGTGCACTCTGCAGTCACCCATACTAAAAATCCCACTTAGGGTCGGGGATATTGAGGCGGGCTCCCCACTGGGACAAAACATCCCTACCAAGTAATGTGATGTTGGAAGAAACAACAAAAGTCCAAGTGGTGGCAATCTGCCCCTCAGGCCCTTCCACGCTTACCAGGTGTTTGCTTCTCAAGGAATTGACAGCTCCCACAATGCCAGAAATTGTGCCGCAAGGGGGCACCAACTCCCAGTCGCGAGGCCACTTTGCCTTGGGAAGGATAGTAACGTCCGCACCGGTGTCTGCCAGCATGTCTAGTTCAATGGACCTTCCTTTTTGGGAAATAACAGAAAAAATGAGCAGTCATTCTCTACTTAAATTCTTAGAGAAATAAACATGGAAATCATCATCATCATCTAGATAATCTTGTCCTGACAGGATATACATTTGGGGAAGGGGGCCCCCTTGCACAACGTGTAGGGTTGTCGGAACCCAGGACATCCCTCTGGGTGCCCTGGATGACACATGCCCCTGGCAGGGGGCTAGGGAGTCCTGGCAGGAAGCCAAAGACACTTAGGATTTCAATCTTAACCCATGGAACAAATTACCAACCTTGTATGAAGAATCACAAGTCACAGAAGTTTAAGTCGAGTAATAATTAATTAATCACCGGGTGAAATGTGGAATTTTGGGGATTTTACTATAGGGGGTCTAGGAGGCAAGATGGAGGGATCTGGGTGTTGTCCTATTCTTCTTCCTTGTTCCTAGCCTCCATCTTCTTGGTGATGTTGGCACATTTGGATTGGTTCAGAAGTAGACAGTCTAACATAGGTGATAGGTATTGGAAAATAATGATAAATAAAGTACATGTAATTCATAGTATAAAATGTAGACACTAGCCCAGGGGAGGGCAGTGTGCCCTTGACAGAACTGCAAAGCAGACCTCTGCGGGTCTGAGAAAAAATGTTTTAGATAAGAGACAATAAACAACCTTGTGAACCAGAGCCAAAGAATTCCAACTCTTTCTTCAACCATTGGGCTGGGGAAAAGGGACTCTCGGGGTCATCCTCACTGCAGGAAACCCGAGGTAGGGTGGGTTGTAACATACCATACAAACAGTTATTTCATTCCCAGGATCAATGGACACCACTTCGGGGAGGATGGTAAGCTCGTGCGGTGTATGACGACTGTCCCCGAGGAGGAGCACGGTGGTAATGCGGTCGTGGTGAGGGGGGCCCAAGTATCCTGCAGAGACCCTTACCAGATCCTGCCAGATCCTGCTGTCTCTCCCACTGAACCTCGGAATTTTGGTAAGTCCCCTCACTTTCACACCCTGATTTTCCAGTGGGACGCAATGTGGAAAGACCCCATCATTATCATTGAATGGGTCTTTCTCCCTCACCAATCACCAAAAACCATCATGACTCCACAAGAATTAATTTCAAAACTAATCATCAGAGGTCGCCACCGCCTGCGGGCCCTCGCAGGGTGTGACCCAATGTGCATTTACCTACCATTTAATTTGGAACAACTAGAAACCCTATTACAAACAAATGAAAATCTACAAATTTCTCTTGATAGCTATCCTGGCCAGCTTTTAATTCATTACCCTAAACACATTTGGCCCCAAAATTTTTCAAAACTCATGTTCCCATCAAAAACACCATCACAAGTGTTCACTGATGGCTCAGGCAAGTCCTACAAATCGGTGTTCACTTGGAGAGACTTGGACAGTCAGCAGTGGGAGTCTGACGTCCAAATTGTTGAAGGCTACCCCCAGATTGCCGAGCTATCGTCAGTCGTGAGGGCATTCCATAAATTTCGTCAACCCTTTAATCTGGTAACTGATTCCGCCTATGTGTCTGGGATAGTAGAGTGGGCAAAACATGACCTGCTCAAACAAGTGCAAAACAAAAAACTTTTCAGCTTGCTCTCAGAACTAATTTGGCTTATCTCCCACCAAGAGCAACCTTACCATGTATTGCACATCAGGTCACAAACCGACCTACCAGGATTTGTTACCAAAGGTAACTGCAGGGCGGACGTTTAGCAATGATGGTGGCCTCCCACCGTTCAACCCCAACCGTACCAGACATCTTTCGCCAAGTGAAATTGGGCCATGTGTTTTACCATCAAAGTGCTCCTGCTTTAGCTCAACAGTTTAAGCTCTCCAAAGATCAAGTGAGAGCAATTGTTACAACCTGCCCAAACTGCCAGGCCCTAGCCCTCCCACCCACTGCGTCTGGGGTCAAGCCCAGGGGGTTAGAAGCGCTGGAGCTATGGCAGATGGACATAACACATTACACCCCCTTTGGGAGGCTCAAGTACATACACGTGCCCATTGACACCTTTTCTGGAGCACTGTTTGCCTCCCTCCATGGTGGAGAGAAATCAAAACATACTACAAAACACCTATGTATGGCATTTGCCACTCTCGGCGTGCCAAGAACAATTAAAACAGACAATGGCCCAGGATTTACCTCCCAACACTTGGCCAAATTTGTGCAACAGTGGGGCATTCGACACAACAAAGGTATCCCACACAACCCAACAGGGCAGTCAGTCATTGAAAGGGCGCACAAAGACTTAAAGAGGATGACTGAGCAACCAAGAGATGCAAATTTACCCATGTCCCCAGCAGAAAGACTATGCAAAGCTCTCTTTGTGTTAAACTTTATGAATTACTCCATTAAGGAGCCAAACCCTCCCATTTTGCGCCACTTTCACAACTCCACATATGCATGTCTAAAGGAAAGACCCCCTGTGCACATCAGAGATCCTGAGTCCAAAATTATTAAAGTGCTGTACCCTTTGATAACGTGGGGGAGAGAGTACGGTTGTGTTTCTACAGAATCTGGCCTGAAGTGGATTCCTGGAAAATTCATCAAACCGTGTCTGGAAACTACCTCTGTTGATCCTCTACCAGCAGAACAAAATTCGATGCCCTCACAACTTCCATCTGAAGAAGCAGCTGCCTGGCGACGCTGCAAGAAAAAACCACCTTACCGAACATCGTCGCCAGAATTCTAATTACAAGATGATATTTTCCCCCATCTGACTGTAACCTATACCCTCTTGTGCCCTCCCCCAATATCCCTGTACCCTTTCCTCCCTATACTTTATCCCAAACCCCCCACAAGAAAAAATCCCTACCTTTCCTACACCTACCCTATCAACCCTGATCTCACATAACCTACTCTCTCAACTTATATAAAGTTTTAAAATGGGGGAGAGAAAGGGGAGAAAAAGAAGTAATAAGAAAAAAGGAAAAAGGGAAAGCGTAGGAAAAAAGGGGAGGAAACTATTATCCTTACATTTACTGCTCTCTCTATTATCCTCACAACAGTACCCCAAGGACATTCAATGGCTGGCACAGCAAAACCCACTGGGACTCCCTAGGTCAATGCAGTCAACATTACCATCACCTTCATTCTAATACAAGTAGCTACGGAATGGATTGTCGAGCAACCGTGAGAAAACGTTTGGGTCACTCTGGTGAAGTCACTTAACAGAGTTTTTGCATGGCCATGGGGAGCGTCAGAGATCCTTTGTCAACTTGCCTGGTGGGAATCCCTCTGTCTCCCAATGAATATCTGTACACAGGTAAGAAGGTAAGAAGCCCAACCCTGTGGACTCCTGGGACATCTGGACAAGGATCTTGCTGCAGGCACCACAGGAGCCTGAAGAATTAGATATATTGGACTCCTTTGAGGCCATTTTCTGCATCAACTTCCAATACAGAACCCAACAACTAATCAGGCCTGATTTTCAAGTATATGAAACAAAAGATGTGTCACTCAATGATAAAAGATATAATATAGCTACTTGGTGCAACTATACCAGTCAAACTGTATCTGAATCCAGTTCTATTCCCAGAGTGCTCCCCAGGGGAGTGTTTCTTGTCTGTGGAGACAGAGTGTGGGCAGGGATCCCCTCAAAGATCAAAGGGGGTCCCTGCAGCCTTGGCTGACTTACTACACTCACCCCGAATGCCACCCAAATCATGAATTGGAGAAACAAAAAGCAATTGGCCTGCCAAAAGAGATCCTATTCAGAATTTGACTCAAATTGCAATGACCAAATCTATGATTGGAGTGAAGGGAATAGGGTCATGTTGTCCATCCTTTTATCATGGTACACCACTGCTAAGGCCCTCGGTGAGATTTCTCACCTGGAATGCTGCCTGAGTCTGCTGCCCTCTCCGATCTACTAGGAGACGAAGAGACCACCAGGCACGCGACACTCCAAAATTGAGCCACCATCTATTTTTTGCTGCTCACCCATGGCCATGGATGTGAAGATTTTGATGGTATGTGTTGCTTCAATCTTACATCTCACAGTGTCTCGATAAAGACCGACATTCAACAAATACGTAATCAAGTAAAGTCTTTACTTACTGAAAGCAACACAAGAGATCTCATGGATCCTGTGGTCGAGCAGTTGGCAAAGTGGGGCATCCCAAAATGGGTCATCTGTATTATTAAAGGAGTTATGTGGGTTCTTATTCTCTTGTTGATAGTTATCATAGCCTTGAGATGTTTTAAAAGACCAATTGATAAAATGTTTGGAAATGCCTTTTTAATTAATAAAAACGGGGGAGATGTGGGAGTTGGTGCTGGGAACAGCACTCCTGGGATGCCATGGGAAGATTCCTACGTGAAACTCAGGGTGAGAGGGTGGTTCACTTCCCCATGATCCCTCACTCCCACAAGCAAATGAGCATGTGTCAGTCATCCCCACTTTCTGGAAAGTTCTGTACCCTCAGCTTTGTTATTGGCCTCTCCAGTTCTTGTCACTCCCCTCCTGTTTCTCATTGGTCTGTTACACATTACACCATCCCAACTCCTCCCCTGTCCTGTCTTCCCATTGGCTGAATTGTACCCTGAGCCCTCCTACCCCTCCCCAGTTTATATACACTGTATCTACCCCCACTTGGGGGGCTTTTGCCACAGCTCTCAGGTTTGCCTGTCAGCTGCTGTGTGATCAGCTCCTGGTTCACTGTCCCTGACACCCTCACCAGCAGTTGTTATCCTGCTTCTTTCCCACCTCCTCTTTCCATCACCTGGTCCTTCCTGCCCCTCTCCATGACATCTGTACCCTCAGATTCTCCTACAATAAACTCTGGTGAACTGTCATACAGCGAATGCTCCTGTCTCTTACGGGTGAGAACTTTTCATTACTACATCTGGGCACGGGCAGAAGGTTGGCTGAGAGAATTGGCCGCAGCGTCCGGGGAAACCCGTTTGGATTCGCGGACACCCCGTCAGAACCGGCTTGGGGCAGCCCACAGAAATCTATGGCTAAAGACAAATTAAGAAAATAATCCTAAAAGTGATGCTGTGCTAAGTTTATTTATGGAGTATAACTAGTTTCAGCCTTAGATTAATAAATTGAGATTAGACAGGACCACAGTAGGGAATTAGTTCCCCCAAGAACCCAAAACTAAAGCAAAGCAGGTCCTACCTGTGAGCAGCAGGGACTTGGATGGAATCTGTGCAGCAAGGCTGAGGTCCAGTGAAAGCTAAGCCTCTGAGTCATAAGAGATTTCCCTCATGTCACTGTGAGGCGGACTTTGTGCCCACATTTCCCTAGCTCAGTGTAACAAATGCTTCCTGAATTACTGAAAACAGCTTCTCTCCAAGGGATTTCGGTCCTGCAGATCACAAGTGCTTTTCCTTCAACTCTAAAGCCAACTTTGCTGCCAGGCACTGCAGTTCTATAAAAACCTCACCCCTGTGTAAAAGTTATGTAAAAGGGATATTGTGCTTTGCTTGGGTTCTGAGTGGGTAGACACAACAGCATTTTCTCATAGACAAACTGCCTGCAACTTGCACAAACTCCTGAGACGCTCCAACACTATCAGACTTCAGGAAGCGAAGACAAAAATTTTAATGGGCAAAGAGTTAGTGCAAGCTGTGGACTGAACCCAGGCAGAGCCACAGAAACCTTCCAGTGTCTCACTGCTTTCTCTGTTCTTTGGCAAAAGGTTATTGACTGTTGTGCAGAAGCTCATCAAATGTAGATACTATTTACTCTGGAAAATAATTTCCACAGAGTAATTTTGACTAAAGTTGCAGAATTGTTTTCCCCCATCTGCAAATTTTTAAGAAGAAAGCACAAGGCCCTGCCTCACATCTATACATTCACCTGTGTATACACAACAAATTCTTCTGTTTATATGCACAGAGCTGTCTGTACTGAGCTCATTACTACGATATAGTAAACAAAGTGGTCCCCGTGGCAGGGAGAAATGATGAGGAGGACTCCATCTTATCAGAAGGCTAATTAATTACTTTATTATACTATATTATTCTATACTATATTACACTATAATACATTACATCTAAACCGAATCTGCCAAGCACTCAACTCAACTGCACAGAATCTCGTGACTGTCAGCCGACAGTCCCGACACACACACACGCTTGGCCCTGACAGGCCAAGGAAACAAAACACCATCACTTTGGGTAAACAATCTCCTTGTTGCATTCTACTTTGGCACAACACAGGCACAGCAAATGAGATAAGAATTGTTTTGATCATTCTTTTCTCTGCTTCTCTCACTTCCTCTCTCAGGTTCAGAGACTGTGAATCCCACACTAGGATTTTAATTGCCTAAGTGCAATTACTTGCACAAGAGTACCCGAGACCCTTTTCAGACTTAGGTATCTGCTATGTGAACAAATTCCAATTCCTTCCTATGGGAGACACCCATGGGGAAGACGAAGCTGGAATGCCATGGGAGGACACCACTGTTTAAGTTAGGGTGAGAGACTGGCACAACTCCCCATGATTCTCTGCTTGTTGATATGCTGTTGTCAATCAGCAGTTGTTCATCCCCCAGTTCCAGAAAGTTCTGTACCCCTTGTTCCCCCACTGACTTTCCCTGAGACACCACTCCCACTCTACTCCCCCACTGGTGTATCCTATGCCACCCCACTTCAACTCCTCCCCTGACTCCCTTCTCCATTGGATGATTTGTACCCTGTTCCCTCCTACCTTCCCCCAGTCATATACCCTGGCCCTTACCCTGCTCCTCACTCTTCGCCCTTGGTTCCCTTCAGCAGAGGTTGTGTTCCTTCTTGCTCCTGTTTCTCTCCTCAACCTCACCTCATCTGGACCCTTGGATTTTCCCTTAATAAACCCTGCTGGATCTGCCAAACAAAGAGTCCTCTCGTCTCTCTCATGAGGCTTTGATTACTCCTTCCATGCTCAGGCGTTTGGTGGGCTGGGGGAGTTGATGAAGTAGTCTGAAGTGGAGACGCTTTTGGTGCTACAGGCACCCCGACAGCACCTGCCTGGGGAAGCTACTCTGGCCACCCACACCTTCCTTCATTTTTCCAACAAGTTGTTGTCAGAACTACAGAAAAAGATTCACACTATGTGTTAGAGAATTCAGTTTGTTGTTCAGACTGTTTACTTTAATATGACCTTGATTTTAATCCAATTTTCCCTTCCTGAAGGAAGAAAACACAGGTCATTAGAACCACTAAATCCCAAAACTGGCCCAATGCAAAGAGAGTCAGCCTTTGAAAAAATAGAGATGAGCTTTCTATTAGAATAATAGAATCATTTAGGTTGGAAAAGGCTTTTAAGATCATCAAGTCCAACTGTTCTCCTATCACTGTCAAGTCCACCACTAAACCATGTCCCTAGGCACAACACCTACACATCTTTCAAATACCTCCAGGGATGATGACTCAAGCACTGCCCTGGTCAGCCTGTTCCATGGCTTAACAACCTTTTTGCTGAAAAAATTGTCCCTAATACTCAATCTCATTCCAATTGTCCCTAATACTCAATCTCCTAATATTAAACCTTCCCTGGCACAACTTGAGACTGTTTCCTCTTGTCCTGTCCCTTGCCCCCTGCAAGCAGAGCCTGATCCCCCCAGCTGTCCCCTCCTGTCAGGGAGTTGTGCAGAGCCAGAAGGTCCCCCCTGAGCCTCCTTTTCTCCAGGCTGAGCCCCTGCAGCTCCCTCAGCTACTCCTGGTGCTCGAGCCCCTTCCCCAGCTCCGTTCCCTTCTCTGGACACGCTCCAGCCCCTCAATGTCTTTCTTGTCCTGGTTCCCAGAACTGGACACAGGACTAGAGGTACCAGACCAGTGTCCAGCACTGGGGCACAGTCACTGCTCTGGTCCTGCTATCCCCTGCAACCCCAGGGCCTTTTCCAGTTTTCCAGTTTTCCAGCTCCTCTGCCCCAGCCTGGAGCTGCAGGGAGTTGGTGTGACCCAAGGCAGGACCAGGCCCTTGGCCATGTTGCCCCTCAGACCACTGGCCTGGGCCCATGGATCCAGCCTGTCCAGATCCCTTCCTCCCCTCCAGCAGACCAACAGACTCACACAATGTGGTGAGATCTGCTGCCAGCACAAATGCTGAACCTTGTTGAGCCTCCTGTCACTGCAAGTGAATGCCATTTGGCTTGTGCTTGTGCCACCTGCAGCACTGCTACTGTGTGCACACCAGGGAACAGCCCAGCAGCAGAATCCCTTGAACTGACAAGGACGTGACAGGCAGCATCCACTGCTTTACCAGTCTCTTTTATGAGGCCTGAGTTGGCCTGAGCATTGATATAATGCAACAAAAATAATCACAAATGGAACAAACTTCATTGGAAAGATAAATTGCATACAACACTGCTGCTAAGACCATGTTACTCTGCATGCTTTATATATAGCTCTCATTTTCTTCATGCAGCACCCAGAAATCAAAGTGGGGCAGAATTCCACCTTTGTGCTTCATTGATGAAAAATATCGGAATAAATGTCTCAGTAAATATGGAAGTATTGATCTAAACAGCTTCAACAAGCCGAGCTCTCACCAGTTCCTATCACCAAAATCGTTATGCAGCAAATAACCAGAGCCTGAAAAGGTTAACAGAGAGCTGAAACACCACAGCATCAACCTGTTATTGAGAACTAGAATTAGTACGCTGCTAGTAATACACACACTGGGGTGGCATGAAAAACAAGGGGCAGACTCCTCTATTTGGTGCCCTTTCCAAAAGATCTCTACAATGTCATCTAACAGTTTACAGCAAGGATTGCACCCTTCTGCCAGCAAACTTTGGTTTTGCCAGTGGAACAGATTGAAATTGACAGGTGAGAAAAGTGATGCTTGTAATCATTATACATCTGAGTAATGCAATTTTCTCCTGATTCTTAATTTAGTAGTTCAGTGGTTACCAGGCCAACACAGCACCTGCTAATTAGATACCTGAAATTCTCTCTATGGTAATGAACCAAATCTTGGCTTTTGGACTTCCGAAGGCAGCTGGCATGGAGGCACCAAGTGAGTCAGCACAATGTCAAAGTGACATCTGTTTCTGTCATGACCCAACCTGCCATTATCTACTGTCCATTCTCCAGGCAGTTCCCACTTTAGACATCTGTGGTGCCAGGTTTTCCTTGGGGATTCTGCTTTTAAAAACAGTTGCAAATCCAAACTGGAATCAAGATGTATGGAAACCCCAGAGTTTGTTTGTTATTTGGTCTAAAATCTGATGCAAACAGATAAAAACTGGACAATATCTTCAGAGGAACTTAGACGCAAGAGTGGCTTCTCTTGGTTCTTCAACAGACCCCATATTTTGGAAGGTCTGTGGGGTCAGGTAAGTTCTAAAGGCTCACGTGCAAAATAAATAAAATCAACCTGGCTTTTGTAAAGTGGTTTACACATAAAAACCATGAAGGTGTAAAACACCCTTCTTTCGGTTCCCATTTGACTTTTGGTTTTCCTGCTCCCTTACACATGTGGTAAAGCAGGCATTGGTGTATTTAGGGTGAAACCTGGTAAGTGTTTACAGGGTTGGTGAAAAGCTTATTCCTCTGAACGCTCATCAACTGACTTTTGAATCTGCATCAGATTTGTGCTCAGGATTGGCTGGGACTCGGTGTATTACAGGGGAAACAACTCAGAATACTGAAAAGCCTTTCAGCAGCTGAGTCATGTCCTCTTCATGTAAAATCACACTTCCATCCAAGCTGGGTGCCCTACTAACAAAAAAACAGGCACAAAAGGGGCAATGACTTTTACTCAGTCACTTTTACCTTTGCGCTGTCTACATTGCATTGCTTAGCAATGATTCAGGGGTGGTAACGCTGTTCCAAAAAGGTTACATATTCCCTTTTTGTCCTTCCTTGACATTAGTTTCTTAAAAAGGTTATTTCAAACCAGAAAAGCTTCCATCATTGCATTTTTTAATATTACAGTACATGCACTGGTGGCAGAAATAAAAAGTAGTTTCCAATGAAAAAAAAAATTACTTAAAAAAAAAACATTTCAAGTAAAAGTACTAGAAGAAAAAACTAACCCCCTATAACTGACATGATTCCCATTACTCCTCATTAAAAAAAAATTGTGATTTTTGCCAAAGCCCACCGGAACCTGTGCTAGCTCTGTACACTCTGGGTAGCCATGACAGGAGTGGGGAACAGCCGGGGACTGGGGTTTGCCCACAACTGAACCCGAAGAGCTGCAAGCTCTACAGCACACGCTGTTACAGCCATGGCAGGGACCAGGCAACACAGGAGGCTCTTTGTCTTGAGGTTCCACAGAGAAGGCTTACTCCAGGCAAGGGGATAAGGCTGTAGAGATAGCTCCCAGCATCTCAGTGCAAGGGGTTAAATACAGCTACAAACCAGGGGGTGGACACGGAAAATCAACCAATCGGCGGATTTCAAGGGTGGAACAAAGGGATTACATCAGCACTGTGGGGCCAATCAGGATATGGGGGAAGGTCACATGGGCCAATGGGACGTCATGGATTCAGGGATTTCCAAGTGGGTGTTTCAATCAGGGATTGGCCCAGGGGGTGAGTGGCAGGGAACATTCAGGAAAAAAGGGGCAGAGTTGCCTTGACAGGCAGGGAAAGAGGGGCAGGGTCACCTTGATGGTCAGGGAAGGGACTAGAACAAAGGGAGGGGAATAGCTTGAGGGACAGCTTTAAGGGAGGGTACAACTTAGGGAAAAAACAACTTGGGAAAACGTGGAGGGATAACAGAATGAACCATTTAACAATAACTTTATGAAATAAACACGAACTGCAAGAAAATTTTTTCAGAAACAGCAGGCATGACAAGAGTGATGCATCTGAAAGCAAGCTCTGTGTTTATGGCCAATATGAGAAACATGAGGTGTGATGCAACCTTGTTACCTACATACGTTTTCTAGTTATTCCTGAAGTAGATTTACATTGCAATTTAAGCATAGGTGACAGGCTTCCCATGATTTTAAGCTTCAGGCACTTTACGAAAGAAACTCGGCTTTTTAACTTTACCATGTACTGGAGATTAGGAGGAGGAGATCAGAGTATTTCCCTCAGTGGGGTTATATTGCTGCAGGTCATTAAACCTGGCAGATTTCTTTGTCTTTACCCACTGACATTAAGGTTTACATCCAAAACTTCAGGCAAGGATGCTCAACACAAGACTGGAATTCAAATAAAAGTGCCCTGGCTCTCCAAGCCATTGAGCATCTGTGACTCTGAAGGGTTTCTTGGCTCAAAAAGTGCAACTGAGTTTTAAGCTTCAAGGAAGATTTTCCAGGAGAAGGCTCTATGCAGCGCCTACCAAGAAAGGACACAGTTGCAGATGTGGTAAAGCCTTAAGTCAGCAACTGTGAAACAGAAATGAAAGCACTTCTGGAAGGCCCTGAGCAAAATACTTTGTGATCTGACTTTGGCTGTGGTGATCAACAAGATTTATTGTGGAATTTAATGATTGCTGAGTTACAATATTTAAGGTTCCTTAACTGCTGTGCTTTTTCAACAAAATTATCTTCTCCCACATGGTTTTTTAGGCAGCTGCCTTATTAGGTTTAAAACTTGTCTGCAATGCCCATGAAGCTGCTGCTTGAGAAGACAACTGGGTAGAGTTTACCTACCTTTTTTTCACTGGTGCAACTATTTTACTGAAATTTTTACATTTGGACTTTGGTAGTTCAAGCCTTTGTTTGGTCTAATATTGTGAGTAATGCACACCCTTAAAGTTTGACTGCCTGCTCACAGCCAGCACAAGAATTAACGTGGCATTACTGAGATGCTTTCTTGTAAGGTATTATAGCAGCCACTTTTAAACCACTTTTTTTAACACAGCATATAAAGTGTTTCAGAAATATACACTGATATACTACAGTTAAGACCTTTGAACTGAGAACAGGCAAAAAAGTTGGTTCTCTGAGGAAAAAACAAAACCATGCAAAAAAAATACATAATTAGGTGCAGAAATATGAAGGGGATCATTTTTTGGAAAACATCATTAAAAAGACACATCAGCCCTTCTGGTAATATTTAGGGAACAATCCTTCAGAATACCCTCTGTGGCTCTGTCAGTGCTCATGTGAAAAACAAAGTCATGAGCTTCACCTGACACTCTGAAGTGCTGGAGAAGCAGCAGAACTTGTGAAACTGCTCAGTGCCTGCAGCAAGAAAACTTGAGTGATAGCACAGAAAACTGATGAGTAAATATCATATGTTTAATGTCTGCTAGTACAGAAGCAGCTGAGCTGCTTTTAAACCTTGCACCAAGTGCAGTGGGCAACAAATTTCTGTGCCTGTAAACCTGCTGTTGGATCATCTGTCACTTCCTACCCATGAATCTGCTCCCGACAGTGCTACTGTTCCTGCCTTGATCCTGTTTAAGGTCCTTCACTGGATCAGTTTTGTACTGCCACCATCCTCTCCCAGAAAACAGGAATAAATGTATTAGACAAAAAGGCCCCATCTGCCAAGAAAGATTCCAGGAAAACACACTGATAGATAATTTCTTCCTTCCAAAATTAGTTAAAGGTTGCTTTTATCCTGGAAGAAGTGTTCCCTATGCTCAATACAAGACTGGCACCTCTCTTGGCTGCCCTTTGGGATGTTCTCGCCCAGGAGTTCCCTAATAATCCTGTGCCTTGTCCCTAGAAGATGCAGGAGTTCTCTAGGCAGAACCCAAGTCACACCTAAGTATTATTTTTGTTTCTGGGCTCCCCAGTGCAGGAGGAATATGGAATTACTGAAGAGAGTCACACCACTCATAATGAATGGATTGGGGCATCTTTTGTGTGAGGGAGGGCTGAGAGAAGGGGGGCTGTTTAGCCTGGAGAAGAGTTGGGGAATCTCATCAGTGGACATAAATAGCTGAGGGGAGGATGCAGTAAGGTGGAGTCAGGCCTTTTCCACTGGGGACAGAAGAAAGGGGCACAAAGTAAATCAGGGCAGGGTCTATCTGACCATCAGGAAACACTTTTGTGTGGGTGACTGAGCTCTGGAGCAGGTTGCCCAGAGAGTCTGGGGAGTCTCCATCCTTGGACATAGCCCAAGGCAGTGAGATCCAGTATCCCTGCTTGAGCAGAGGACTTGGACTAGAAGACCTGTAGAGGTCCCTTCCAGCCTCAGACATTCTGTGACTCTGTGGTTCCATGTAAGTCAGTGGTGTGTTCCTCAGCACCTTTTCTTCACTACCCTGTACAAGCTGGTGGCATGACACTGAAAAGGTTATTTGTCAGCAGGAACATGAGCTAGTCACCACAGCTTATCTCTTTTTAATATAAAAGCTTGTGCTATGCCAAGGCTTGAACCTCACCCATCTCAAAATTTAAGCGAAGGTGAACTACAGACAAGTGTCAGTGATGAATGCTTAGGAATTCAGCATAGAATCACCAAATAGTTTGGGGTGGAAGGGACCTTTCAAAGTCATCTAGTCCAACTTCCCTGCAATGAGCAGAGACATCTTCCACTAGATCAGGTTACTCAAAGCCCTGTCTGATCTGACCTTGAATATTTCCATGGATGGGGCATCCACAACCTTGGCAGGGCAATCTGTTCCTGTGCCTCACCACCTTCATCATAAAACGTTTCTTCCTTAAATCCAGTCTGCATCTATCATTTTTCAGTTTAAAACCATTACCGCTTGCCTTATCACCACAGACCGTGCTTTTCACCACAGACCCATCTTTCTTACACGCCCTCTTTAAATATGGGAAAGCCACCATAAAGTCTCCCTGGACTCTCAGTCTTCTCCAGGCTGACCAACCCCAACTCTCAGCCTGTCTCCATAGCAGAGATGCCCAGCTCTCTGATAATTTCTCTATCAGAGAGAAAGCCCTCAAATTTTCATATAAACTCATATAGTGATAGAATTTTTCCCTAGTGTTGTACAGACACAGAGTGCTTGCTAAAAACCCTCATTTACTGGGATCTTTTGCAAGCAGCAATGCTGACATGGGAAATCTCCTCAGTAAACAGTTACTTGCTGTCTGGATGGCAACAATATCTTTATATGGCTTGAGTGAGTTGTCTTAAATGGCAGTTTTGCCAAATTCTTATATACAGCTCGTATATATTGCTATATACATCTTCTCCCTGGCCCTTCCAGGGTGTGTAATCCACACTGAAGCATGCAAATAATAGCTGTAGAGGCATCAGTCTATTTCTGTGACTGTAATTTCCACCTCATACTCAGCTGAAAATAGTAACTTTCAGGTCATGATATAATGGCTAGGCCTTATTGGGAATTTGGACATCTCACTTTCACAGGAAGGATCTGCTCTGTGTAAACCTAATTTGCACAAGATAACAGATGTCAATACCTTCATATACCAAGAATGTCTCATTGGACGCAAACAGCTTTATCTGTCTTTGGACAGAGATGAGATGTAATGTCTGACTTTCTTGGAATTAAATATATTGTTAGGTGAGAGCTGTTAACTTTATCAGCTGAGAAGCATCAGCTTCTTCTGCAAAAGTATGTATCTTAGATTGGAAATATGAGAGAAGAAAATGTGTATTTAAGGTCTTCACAGTTCCAATCATGGAAAAAATACGGTTTTCACTACCAGATACAAGTTAAAATGAATAAAGAATTTTCCCTTAGGCTAAATATGCTATCCATTTTCTGTTTCTGAATTTAACTGAAATTATATGGGTTATCTGAACACTTCTACTTTTAAACGAAGGAAGGCCTCATCATGAATTGGGTTAGTAATGTAATATTCTGATAAGCACTTTCTCTATCCTTGCTATGCCAATTCAGTATGAATTCTTACCAACATACTACTTGGTATATATGGGGTGCACACTCAGAAATACTGCATTCTGTGCTGAAATACCCCAAGAGCCACCAGCAACAACTTCCAGTATCCACACAGCTTTATGGGGCTGTCAGCAGAACTGGTTGAACTGAAGTAAAATTGTTCAAAGCAGTGGAAATCACAATTTATCTGGGTGTTTCTGATTCTGGTGGAGGGAATACATATATTTAAAATTAGCAGAAATTGAATAACTCTTTAAACTTTGTGTCTGGGCTAATTTTAGCTGTCGAGCTGTAGCTGTGCAGCCTCAAAGTGGAAATCACTGCATTTCATCCCACTTAAAATATACCAGCATTGCTTTCTGAAATGCAAAAGGATTATTGCACATTACATGACCCTCAAGGAAAGGCAGAGGACTTATGCTGTTGGCAAAAGTTTGCAGTGATTTTGTTTGATAAAGGTGTTTTAACAAAGCACTTCCCCGCACGAAGGCAGAGTTTCCTAGGATTCCTACAAGCCTCCAATGAAATCTGTGGAAACATAATAAAAGACCAGAAAGAAAAGCCACTGATTATGGAAGAAGGATAACAAAGGAAAAACAAATAAGCAGTGAAGGAGATGGAGAGACAAATGACACAAATACCCAAATTAATTATGCTTGAGGAAGTGTGACTGCACTGACAGCAAGGCAGGAGAGCCTCGCTGCAGTACAGGTCTGTTTGCTCATGATTACAGCTCTGAAGCTTCTAGCCCAAGTATGACAGCAGTGTTTAAATAAAGCTCAGCAAGGCAACATGTTTTATCACCAAGATGACACACCACGCTCAGGGAATTATCTCCTTTTGCAGTCAAAGAAATTTTTAATCTATTTCCTGTGGCTTCAGATCCAGCCTGAAATGATTGATTTCCAGAGGAATGCTGCCAAATCCTATTCTTCTCCTGGAGACAATAGAAGAAAGCTTGAAAAATAGGGAGACCTTTTCTAGGTATGTGTTTAGCTACAGGGAACCCCCTATGACAAGTAATCACCTCCTGGTCCGTCATTCCTAATTTTTTCTTACCATTCCTTTGATCTGAAGACAGCAAAGAATCTTTGAATATATTTTTACAGCTTTGTAACATCCCAAAGCATCTGATTACTCCATAAAACTTTATAATCCTACATCTAAAGCGCCATAATCTTGCTCACATACCAGTTAGTTATCTTATACTACTAATTAATGCAACATTGAGTACAAATAAATCAGCTTAATTTGACAGTCATTCAGTATTTTAGTCTAGAGTGAGCAAACTTAATGGTTCAGCATATAAACCTGAAAAAAATATACCAGGAAAGTGCTGGATATTTAAATTCTTATGGCTAAAAGGCCTACAAGAAAAGCCAGGATGAAAGAATGGGATGTAAGAGAAAAGGGTAAAGTGTCTAGATTTAAATGCTTGTGTTACCAGAAGATCATAATAAAAAGTGTCATGCAAAACATAGTTGGCAATGCTAAAGCTGGAAGAACAGAGACAGATATAAATGCAAATAAATGCATTCCAATTATCTTATTAAATTTCACTGGTTTAAATAGCTCCATTGCTTTAATTAATATTTTGACTCTCTCCAGGATTTAATTTTCTGTTCTTAAACTTTCAGTTGCATTATCCATCAAAGTCAATTCAGGCTCTAAGGTTTAAAAGGAAAAAAAAAGGAGGTATTATGTCTGCCTGGTTCATTCCCAGCTAATGAATTTAATTAAGTAACCAAAACTGAAGAACCAACGCAGATGGCAGAGAACAGAGCAAGTTATTGCACTGCTCTGTTATCAGCCATTACTAAGCATATTTTCAGACCCAGAAAGTGAAGTGAGAGGTCTGTCCCATGTCTCCACCCCTCTCTTTCTCCCTCCACCTTCACTATGGCTGGAAATGATTTCATTTTTGTAACTAATTTTAATTAGTTCTTTTGATAAATTGTAAGCAGTGCCCACTTTTATCCAGCACTAGTTAAGTTTCTTCATAAAATATTATTGTTATTTTATCATTAAATCACCAGCACATCAAATTTGCTAAAACTAACCCTGACAAGCTTCAATGAACAGAGCCAGATGGAATTGAAGATTGAACATCTAGGATCTTGAATTTAATGGCCCTTCAAGGACATTGGAGTAACCAGAAGGTACAGAGGAGATTAAGGCCTGGGAATTTGGAGACTCCCTGTCTGAGGAGGAGAATCTGAATCAGCTCAAGAGGATGTGGTCTGAAGAAGGAAAGTGGTGGGAACATAGAGTCAAGAGGAAGAGGCACCAATCACAGGTAAAGGAGTAGATCAGAAACAGAGGAACTCTTCTTTCTGAAGCTGTTACCTGCTGCAAGAAACAGGAGCAAAAAAAAAGGTTGAACTTATAATTGTATTGTTCTCCTTTTAAATAAGGAATGGAAATATGAGTGATAAAAATCAGATGGTGAATCAGAACTGGCATAAATGAATTTTTTCTTGAGTCTAGAAACACTAAATGTAGCCATTTAAATGAGTGCATTTCCATGTCAGCACTCAGTATTTCCATGAGTCAACAAGACCTTCACCAAAACAAGGCTTGCAAAATTCAAACCAAATACATCCAACATAAGCCAATATTCAGATGTCTACAAAGAGCTCTGATTAGAGAAGAGACTGGGTGAAACCTCTGTGCTCTTGAATTTTAAGCATTTAATTCTCAACCAAGCCATACATCTAACCTCATTCAGGCATTTCCTCTTAAATGAACTGGAATTTAACACGTGCAGTGGCATTTGTCCCACAGCAGTTTGCAGGGGGTAGGATCTCTGACCTTCAAGGGAGAATGCAAGAACCAGGTGGTCCAGCCAAATATATTTGTAGTGCAAATCAAGTCTCTATACATGGCTACAGTGGGAAAAGTACAAGAAAATAAAGATTCAGTACTGCAGCAGTTGCTGCACTCAGTTTGTCAGTGATGCCTGATTTGCTTGCAAGCAGGATAAGACGGGTCAAAGGAAAGACATGAATACTGAAATATCTGGGGCTGGCTTCTGTACCCAGAACAGGAACCTTTATCCTAATTTGAAAGAAGAAAGCAAAAATAAGCTGAAATAAGAAAAATCACATATAAAGTTAGGTCAAATAAGTTCTTAGATACTTAGATATGCTGTACAATTGCTGTAAAATTGCACTGTATTAAATTGAGAAAAACATAGGTTGGACAATTGAAGAATCATGCAATTTTAAACCCCTGAATTTAATTGAATTTCTTGGCATCACTTCAAAGCAGAAAACAGTTTAGGTTTTATTTTTTTTTTCTTTATTGTTTTTTTTCTGTCTTTAAATCTTTTCTTTAAATGCATATCACACACCAGTAAATTAAATTCCTCATTATACTATTTTTTTTCTGCTTGAGAGTAATTGATTTCAATAAAAGCTGTGAAAATGGAGCTATCCATGCTGCGCAGAAAATCTTCCATGCAGAATTTAACTCAGGTTTGTGAATTTTTCTTATCCTCCAGGCAGTCATTTGCTGAGGTTCATTTAATCAATTCAGGTGCTATTATGTGAACAACCACCTGGAGGAAGTTTATTTCTAATAATCTTCAGCAGATCTCTCAGAGAATATTTCCTCACATATCTGTATTACAAGGAATATAATAGACAATAATAATTTTATACTTCAGTGAATTCCTATACTTAGTCCTGAAATTCTAGGATTAATGTTTAAAGAAATTCAGATGGGGATGTGGTTCTTTAAGCATTAGAGTGTGAATCAGCTTGTAGTCCAGAAAATTAAAATTGTGTTTAAAAAAAAAAACTAACAAGAATCCTACTGTGTATATGAATCTAGTACAATATGTAGTAGAAAATAGCATTAGTGGCCATATTAAATGGCAAGTCCTGAATTCTACTGCACGATACACAGAGTGACATGAGAAATGAAACTTTTTAGACCCAGTTTTGAAGTTCCCTTCTGTTGTATTTAGGCCATACCTTGCTTATCTGTCACGTCCCAGCCCTACCTGTTGTATTTGGACTTTTAGGTTATAGCTGAGTACAAATGATCAAGTTCCCTCTGTGGCAAAACACAGAGTGAATTCTGTACTGGGGCATATCACACCTACAGCAGTCTGGTACAAATATGACTGCAAACTACTTCTTTACATTTGTTATACTTTGCTTGCCTTTCTTGCAATCCATTCAGCCCCAGATTCTCATTTAAAAAATCAAAGTGCTAAAGGGTCTAATTACCAAGGCCCAGATTGGTATTTATTATGGAATTATTAATCTTTATAATTGCTAGTCCCAAGCTTCCAGGTTTTTCCCCCATAAAACAAAACAAAACAAAACAAAAAAATGCCAAACAAACCAAACAACCAAAATTCAGATTTTAATTAGACTGTTTTGAGTATTTCTGAATTTGAAAATCATTCCTTTCCCTTGCAGTTGCTCTTTTATTTGACAACACCTTTTAAGTAAACCAAAATCTTTCTCACCCCAGTCATGATCACTATCACTGACAATCCTTCACTCCTACTCTAACAAAGAGTAGGAGCCTCTCAAGGCAGAGACTGAAGAGAAATGACCCCAAAGCTCTCCCATGAGCTGAGTTGCAGACAGAAATCCAAGGCACAAAGAAAACAAGAAGTTAAACAGTGAAACAGTCCTGCAGTCCTGGCCCTGGGTTTCTTTTAAATCCTGATTTAAAACAAAATCCTGAGAATTTGTCTATGCCTTGCAGCTGAGCATGTACCAGACCCTTAACATTCAGCACACCCAGAGTCCTCCTGCCATGTCAAGCAACACTAACAGATTCTGTCTAAAACAGACTTACACAGCAACCTAAAGAGGTATGGGGAAAGCAGATATGTCTCTTTGCACTGGACTCACAGTGGTAAAGAGAAAAAATGGAGAGAAAGAAGAGCCTCTAGCCAAAATTTTTGAAAGATTGTAAAATTAGATAAATTAGAGGTCCTTCACATAAGCTTGTCAGTTTATCTTTAGTATAAATGTTTACCAAAGAGCTGAGCCTACAGATGGCACCTGAGGAGCTCTATTTTGGCATCTCTGCAGGTGCCCTGCATCAGAACAGGCCACAATTTCTGTAAAATAGCCAGATAGTGCTGATAACCAGAGGAAAACTTTTTTAAACCTTAAAAACTTCACTTGAGGTGAAGTTAGTTCAGTTTGCAGGAGAGGTTTGCTCTGCAATATCCAGGAGAGCTGTGGTTCAGCTGTTCTTTGGGGCTCCTGGGGTGGGACAGGCACTGGTCTCCCCAGAGCCACCTTGCCCAAGCCATGTGCTTGGGAGTTCATGGGTAGGAACAAAAATATCATTAAATAACTTTACACAAAACCCTTACAGCTTTCCTGCACTGGGCTGCCTTCAGCATCTCCTCACACAGGGCACATCCCCATCTCACATCCCTGGGGAAGCCGCAGCTGCCTTCGCCCTCTCCAGGATCCCCCTCTCAGTGCTGGGGAAAACAGGATTGGGTTCCCCCTATAGGGACCAGTTGGTCCCCACAGGGCACCAGGGCCAGGGTCGTCCATCTCTCAGGGCAGTGTCCTGTCCCTTCTCTTCCCTCTCACTGAGCTGCTCACACACTTTTCCTGCAGCCATGGCGTTAACCCCTCTTCACCCCTCCAAGAACTCTTGGGAGCTGCCACAGAAGTCCTGGGGCCAAGCACTGAGAGGGGCCTCAAGGTGCTCTACGGTGAAGCAAAGAGGAGGTTACAGCCAGGGGGAGTTTGGGCTCTTCTCCCAGGTGACAGGACACAAGGAAACAGCCTTGAGCTGTGCCAGGGGAGGTTCAGGTTGCACATCAGGAGGAATTTCTTCATGACAATGGTTTTTAAGCATTAGAAGGGGCTGCTCAGGGAGGTGGTGGAGTCCACATCCCTGGAGGTGTCCGTGGAAGGACTGGATGTGGCACTCAGTGACAAGGTGGTGGTCAGTCACAAGTTGGACTTGATGATCTTGGGGTTCCTTTCCAACCTAAATGGTTCTGTGATTAAGAATAAAGATCTAAACTGCATCAAGACGTGCCTTAAATTAGATTTGTTCTTGATACGGAGGCATAAAGATGTACATATGGATTCAGGCAGGCAATGAAAAGGAGGATAGGCTTTTGTAGTCTTAGATACACTGCAGTCTTAAAACTTGCCACTAAATTTGACATCATCAAAGACAAAGTTGTCAGCAAAAACACAGTAAGTTATTGGAGCAACAAATTGCTGGAATAATTCTTTTGAATTCTTATCTCTGTTGCATAAAATGTCAAAATAACTTGGGTCTGTTACTTAACACTGCAGGAATTTTAGATACTATTTTTGTGCATTTCACTTGCAGTAAAACCAAAGAAAAATTAGGATTAAATGGACTGGAATCTGACTGTGTCATTTTAGAGGCCGCAGCTCTATGAAGAGCGTCAGTTGTGACAACATAGCATGGCATGCATAAAAATGAATAATTTCTCCTTAAATAATTGCCAATTTTCTTTACACAGCTCTTATAAACTGCAGTGTTTTCCTGCACTGTGAGCACTGAGTGCTCTGCACTAACTCTGTCTGGGGCATATACCCGCTCCATAAGCATGACTTTGTTTGAAGACGTAATTTCCTATTACTCTCTCAGAATTAGAAATCCATAACCTTCCTCTCCACTGACAGTTATAAAAAGTGTCATTAAAAATGGATATATTTGTGTTGCATGTGCATATTCATTTTAATACAGTGCAATTTTTTATTCATACTTCCTTTTTATAGACCTTGTTCCCAGTGGTGTCTTGCACTTCTCTGAAATATCCTTGCATGTTATACCAGTCTTCAAAAAAAACACAGTAAGTGGAGAAAAAAAATAGCCTCCACTGAAGTTCCTGCTCAGTCTGGGGCAGAGCCAGAGTAGCCTCATGTAGTAATTTTGACTATACTGATTTGGTAGATGAGTCCCAGAAAAAGAGTCTTTTTTTCCATCCAGAAAATTGGTCTTTTTTTTCATTTTAAAAGATACAAAACACTAGGAGTCTGCAGTGTGGACTGTAGAAGAGGGCTTCTTTTGCCTCGGGACTGGTGTGTTAATTAGAATGAGGCTAGCACAGCAGGAAGTTGATTCTCTGTACAATATGTTTTTGCCTCTGTGGTTAGGATCTGTTTTCACATAAGAAGCTATTTATGAACCAAGCTGTCATGTTCTGTCAAGCAATTGATGACTATTCCTATTCTCTGACAGCTGCTCCTTCTGATTACACCAGTGACAGTTTGCCTCAGGATGGTTGTATCAATCTTTTTCAGTAAAAAAATTCCTGACTTTGGTTCCTTTTTCATCTCATGGCACAAAACCCATCCCATCTTTAGGGGAAGTCCTATTTGTTAGCTGTGCTACTCACATCCTTAAAAACACCCTCTGCATCCTGCTTTCTTTCTATTCTGACAAAACATGAGTGGAGCTGAGGGAGCAGTTGTATCAGCAACTCTTCTTTCCTGTACAGTGCTTCTCAAAAGGAGGTGTAACAGATCCAGTCACCACATAAATCTTTTGTACAGATAATAGGGATTGGAAACATGGGCAAGGAATCCTGCTTTGGGTTTTCCATTTCAATGAAGTTCAGGCAGTTGCAATTTTTTTTTTTTTTAATAGGAGAGCTTTACATTCCTTTTCCCCTTGAAATTTTGGGATCAGACTATGGCAGAGGTACTCAATTTTAGACAAAGAGGTAAAGATGGTGAAAGGCAGCATCTGAAGGAAAGCATTTGCATGAGCTACTCACTGTGCCTGCCTTCTCGTGGCTTCATGATCATTCCTCTTATCACCTTTCTTTCTGTGACAGAGAATCCTTAAAGAGTTGCATGTGGAAATCAGTTCCTTGATGTGCCTTTGATAAGGTGACTTACAGAAAATGGGGTGTCAAAATCACTCAAGAACCCCTCTATTTTATTGAGATGAGATGGTCAGAACAGGTGAAGGTAAACACTTCCCCCTGCAAATATGTCTTCCCAGTGTTACCTGAGTTCAAAGCTCCTTTTTCTAACAGGGAGCAGAAAAAGGTGGAGTGACCTTTGAGATAAGCTGTAAAAAGATGTTCCTGCTCCAAAGCAAGGAAAAGCTGCAGTGCCCACCTGCCTAAACTCTGTTTGAAGTGAGGAAGTTTATGATCATTAGACTGCCTTTCAGACTGATAACTGGAAAGCTGAGCTGGAAAAGCAACTTTAGGGCAGTCAAAGGAAAGGAAGATGTAAACATGTACTGAGGAGTGGGCTGATGCATCTCACTTCTTCCACAGTGAAAGGGAAAGGACTTGAGTTAGATCACAAAGCATCCCTCCAGCATTTGGCTTGAATTTAATTCTGCATAAGTGAAATCTTACTCTTAAAATTGGATTTTTCCACATCCAGTTCTAAACATAACTTACTGCAATAATGCAAGTGTGCTTCTACTTCTTCAATCTTTCTTTTTCCTTTGCAAATCTACAGATGCTCTTTTATAGCTTGTCTATGTACAGAGTTGTCAATTAAGCTGTAGCAAGATAAGACAGTGGACATCAATAGGACATCAATTCTATTGATGCCTCGTGAAGGCTGACCTAGAACAGAGGCTAGATGGAATTAAACAATAAAGTAGGTATTTATTAAAAGGCCTCAATGGATACACCTTGGGTAGCACTAGAGCCCAGCCAGGGCTACACCCAAGATGAACCCAAAATGGTCACAGAATGGGTGATTGGTCACAACGTCTCTCACTTTTACAAGTTCTGGTCAATTAGCATATTGGAGTTAATTGTCCAACTATAGCCTTAGCTTATGAAGTCCCATCCTTCTTGGTTTTGTCTCTTCAGTCCACTGTTGTTTATGCTCTTGGGCCTGAAATTTAGATAATTTGTCTTTGGTCCCCAGCTAGAGAAGGAATTGTTTTGTCTACCTACTCTGTGAAGAGAGCTTACAATCCCCTAACATGAAGCTCAGAACTACACACTAAAGCAGTACAGAATCTGTAAAATATAAAAGCCAAAACCTGAGGCATTACTATCTTAAAGCAAGAAAGAGAGTTTTGAATTAACAGAACTTGCATTGCTGCAAATGTATTGCTGGTGAGACGAGATGCTGACAGAGGGGGCCCAGTTGGCTTTCAAATCTCAGTCTTATTTTCTTGGAGGTGCAGTTAGCAAAGTGTAAATATCTTTAGACTTATAAATGATTAGCAGAATTATGAAGTTATTGTGGATCTTCAAATATCTCAGCAATGAATTAATTTTTCAGTCAGCTAGTTTCCAATTATAGGCTTCACAAGCATAATTAAAATAGGTTTTCTCATTGACTTTGATAGATTCTGTATTTCACTTTTTGATGTGTGTATTATTTCTATAAACGCCTGTGTATTTTTACTTTTGCATTTTTAAACAACACTCAGATTTTGCCATCACCAAGGGACCATAGCTCAAGCCCTATATATGATTCTTCCTAGGTTTTCTTACGGATTCTACTAGTAAAGCAGAAACTGGGAGATGGTTTTGGAGTCAGCACAGGGTGGGTGCAAGAAATGACATTGTGTTCTTGAGAGAGATGCAGACCAGAAGGCAGAAAAGGTAATTTTGGTGATACTTACCCATGTGTTAATGACTGAACCAAAAACAATCCCCAGAAGCACCCTAGTGAGTGAAGTATTAGAAAACAATGAGGCCCTCATTCATGCTAGCTATTTAATGAACACTGCTAAGTTCATTTTGATAAGATTCCTTTGGTAAGATTTCCCTCTTAATCTGTTTAACATAGCTCAGAACTTTGTACAGGAAAATGGATGGAATAACAAAAGTGGATGTTACGTTGTTCCACATACTGATTCTATAGATGGACTGGAAGGTGCCAAGTAATCTCAGTTTTCTGTTTAGAGTTCTAACAACAACAATAGGACAGACAATCATCCTGCTAAAACACTTCCACAGTGTAAAGGATTAGCTGCTCAGAAGACCAGACCATATTTTTTAGCAAGATCAAGATGCCAAGGCTTACTGTCCTTTTTGAAAATCCTACTTATAAACATTGATCTCAAAGTTAATTTGTCTGGGCACAATTAAAAACTTTTTGATCCACTTGAGAGTAAAAACCAGTAGAATAAAAACACCCTTCAGTTCTCATCGAGTAAGAATTTAATTTTCAATCTTAGTTCAGCCAAGTGCTGAAATTTATCCTTGGGAAAGAAGCTTCAAAAAAAGGGAGATGGATGGTGAGACTTGGCATATGTTTGTTTTCTAAGTGTGTGAGGCATTCAAGCAGATCAGCAGGCTACCTTTTCAAAATGTTTTCTCATGTTCACAAGAGTAAAAAGGACAACAGCTAATTGCTGCCAACCTTTTTTTCCACATGTTGCTAATTTAATGACTGTAGGTGCATCCAGTTACTCCACGTTTGACCTGTCTTACTCTTCCTAATAGCAACAATTCATTTTGCAGGAAGTCACATGGGTGCAAATTAGACTACTCAAAATGTCACAGTATTACTGAGACAATATGATAAATGCACAGCAATCTCTGCGTAGACATATCTGGGGTAAATTTAAATGAGATAGCTCAGGTGCAGAGAGCATAATATGGAGTTTAGCAAATGCTAATTCACCAATTTTGACTATTTTCAGTTAGCTACAAAGCAAAACTCTCACATGCAAGGCTGGCACTGGTTTGTGCCATGTCTGCCATGGGAAGGGTAGATATATGCATAAATACTTATTTTAATCAGGTACACATAGGTATGCTCTATAGTTTCTTATTTACTAAATAAATCTATTTTCCTCTGGAGCTGAAAACATCTGAAAGTATTAGTTGAAGTCCAGCAGGGATTGTATTTTATAGTGAAGCTGCACAGTAAGAGGAGCAGACCAAGAGATAACAGAGAGGCTGCAGACATAGTCTTTAGTTTTGGTTCTCCTTTTCTGCCCACTCCTGTTCTCAGTCCTTTCATCTAAGTGTCCACATTTTCCTCAGTAATTTTGGTTGCATTCAGCTGAAATAATCAATGCTAACCCTTGGCATTTGCTTTGACCAGAAAATGCCAATTGGGGGTGGAGGAAGGAGCATCCATTTGTTTTCTTTAATGAAAAATATTCGTTCTGATGTTGATAGTTCTCTTTCCCTGTTTGATACATGTGCTCTGGAAAACCAAATGCTCCAGGAGCTCCTCCAGAGCATTTCTAGGCAGCAGTGAGTGAGTGAGTGAGTGAGACTCAAATGTATAATAATAATAACTCAGTAAATGTGCTTCAGGGAGAAACATCCTGCTGGTTCTGCGCTGAGGACAAGGATCACACAGCAGCACGATTTAAGTGTTAAAGAAGGAAAGGTTTTTTCTTTGCAATATTAAACTGAAAGGGATAAGTAGATGGCAATGATGCCTTTCTTCTAATCTGCTTTAGTGGAAATATTCAAAATTCATGAGGATTTTTTAAATACTCCCAAAAATCAAAAATAGGCTTTTTCTCTTTTCTTGTTCTGTTTGGGGCAAATGTTTTCAAGAAAGTACAAAATCTAAAAAGTTTCCTAGAATGATGAGTGTGTGTATAAAATACATTGCTAAGCATCTGGGTTCTTCTTGTTGTTGTTGTTGTTTTTTCTTGTGAATACTGCTATACTGCTTAACACAGCAGGGGAATGTGGTCACTTGTCCCTTTGTGCTACCCCTGTGATAGGAGTGGTGCACAAGAGATTTGGCTTGTCACCAGTCACTCAGGCTCTTCCCTGGTGGATTTACCAAGAGGCAAATTTAGAAGATAGAATCTGCTGTAAATCTAAAATAAATACTTATTTGATACAGATTTAATAATTCTTACTCCTTGTAAAAATAAGACAACTATTTGCTTTAATTAACTTTTTCTATATCATGTAACATAACTCGGCTACTCTGTATTATCACATTGTAGATACAGGTATGTGAACTGTAGAATTTTGTGGTGTGAGCCTGTAGCAGAGAAGGCTTTTCAGTTATGAATATATATATATATATATATATATGTATGTATATTATATATGTTATATATATATCCCTTTTACCCAGGAACTTTCACCTCTCCCTGGATGTTTTAAAGCTAAAGATTAAACAAAATTATTAATTCTTTCTATCACATTTTCAAAAGATAGCTAAGAAGATTGGGGAAGTGAAAGGACATGCTCCTGAGAGGAGCAAAGAGATCTGAAATGACCAATGGTGGTGATGGAAAGGAAGTACCTGCATTTTGTTTAAAGAGGAAACCCCTTTTTTTTCTGTTATGCTCAAATTCCTGCTATTCCAGAGCAGGAAAAGGTCTCCCCTGCTGAGCATCTCTGCAGAACTAATGAGGCACCTTGTTTGCTACACTGCCTTGCTTTTTAAATAGAATCCATGATGGGGGACCATTTTAAAATCTTTGTGCCAAACCCTCTAGATACAAATGGAGCACCAGGGACCAGAATTGCTGGTTCCTATGTTCAGGAATTCACAGAGGAGAACGAAGTGAACACTGAGCCTGCAGGTTACCCTGCCTTTTATTGTTTATAACTTTCAACACAGTGATTGTCTCACCAGTGGAGAAGCCCTTCAGAGTCTGTCAGGGCTGTGTTTTACACCTGACAATGTTGAGCGTGCTGGGAGAAGAATTGCCAGTGATATCTCCCTATCCAGATTCCCTCATCAGGCAATCTCCCTGGTCTGCAAGTGTGATTTAGGTACATTTTTCTTGGTACATTCAAATGTTTTGAGCAGTTTGAAATGGAAAGCAAATGTAAAAGAATAGAAACAATGTCATGTTTTTAGATCAAGAGTCCATTTCCATGGAATATTCTGTTAACCAGATAGAGAACATGCTGATAAAATACAGTGACAATAGAAGCATTTGGAAATCAGGAATGCTTCAAATTCCATTCCTTTTGCTTTTGCTTTTGCTTTAACCCTCTTTTCCACACTGTGATTTTCTTGGAAATGACTTCATTTTGCTCACTAATAACAATGCAAAGCAAGCTGTGCTTCAAATGCTTTCCTGTTCATCAAATTCAGTTCCAGAGATATGCAAAAGAGAGACTATAAGTGCATCTAGGAAATCCTCAGCCCTTGCTTTTAGCTCTGCTTTTACATATTGACCCTCTGGGGCACGTCATTTAAATGTCATACAATTTGCCAGCTCCAAGAAAGTTTTAGTCAGTTTTGGTGCTCAGCTGCGTTTCCCTACATCCTCATACAATGTAGAGCTTGAGTTCCAGCCTTTGCTGAATGAAATTCTCTATTTTGTTGCTGTTCCATCCTGTGTTTGTTTTCTGACATTTCACCCCTGAAGTGCTTGTTTCTATACATTGGTTCTTAAAACATTGTGTGAAGAGATACATCCAGAACTATTATTTTCCTCCCAAAGAGTACTGAGTTCCTGTTGCCACACATAACCAAAATCATTGCTGATTTGTGTTGACTCATTATGCAGTTGCTGTCATGGGTTAACAGATGCAGAACTGCCATTTTAATTCCCCATATACATAATTTCATGGACAGCTTTAACCAAGTTTTTCCTTTAGACTTTTGTGGAAGTTTAAATATCAGAAAGCAGTCTCCATACAACCATATTCTGCAGTGTAATTAAGGCTAATTCGTTGTATTTAATTAAATTAGTCCAATTTATTCTCCCACTGGATTATTTGAGGGTAGGATCAGATGCAGGCAGAGGAAATAGCCAGATTTTGCCATTTTCAACTGCTCTACCTTTCTAAGGATTTTCCATTGCCAGACTATCCCTCCTTCTCACTGTCATGAACACCACACATGGAGGCACTGAACTACTAGCTAGGAAAGCTCTTTGGGACTTAGGGGGGTAGTATACAAGGTCAGGTGGATTAAGAGCAGCTCTTTTTTATGTATGCCGAATCAAGAGAGGAGAAATTAATTGTTATAACAATTGGTTATATTGTCTTCAACCCGTGAGTTTTCCACCCAGTAAACTGCCCTCTTAGTCTTTACTTCTGCTTGCCCTTAGGGAACTTGTTTCCTGAAAATTGAAATAGTTTTGTTTATGTGAAAAATGAAATAAGTTGAAAATGATACACGTTAGATGGAAGAGTGTAACACCTCACTGCCAATAAAACCAATCACTGCTGTCTCATTCGGTCTAATTTTACTGCCACAGGCATGAATGCAGCAAGGTAATATTCAAATATAGCTGTTCAAAAACATTTCTAGAGGATTTGTTTTTACACTGGACTTTGGAAAGTGGTTTTGGAAGGCCAGAATAGTTCAGCCACCATTTACCTCCTGTTTCCCTTAAAAAAATAGCTTATTATGGTCTACTCTATATCTGTATATTTCTATTTTAAGAACCTTTCTGGAATCAATTTGTGTTTATTATCCTTATTAGAAGCAGCACTCACATACTTAAAAATTGAGAGTGCCTTGTGAATGAAGAAGTCATGTGAGAGCAAGAGAAATAAATCAGTGCAAAATAGGTTGGTTTGTAAATTATTGCAGCAGAACAGCTGGGTTTTGCACAAATATCATGTTAGAAGTTTATTATCTTGCTGCTTTCTAGACCAGCAAGTGAAGTTCTGAGCAGTGTATTTGTAGAGTCAGGCAATCAAAACCTTTGAGAGATGAGATTGTATTATGACTGAATGAAAGTGATGAAATAATTTGTAAATATATAAAAATTGAATTTGCAATGACTTGTAGGGACAGCATTTTTTACCTGTCTGTATAAAGGTTTAACAGTAAATATTTGGAGTATCATAACTAGGTAAAAGTTTATTCATTTTCCCTAACATTTCTTTTTTTTTTCT
Organism: Hypocryptadius cinnamomeus; assembly: GCA_013400635.1. Lineage (NCBI taxonomy): Eukaryota > Metazoa > Chordata > Aves > Passeriformes > Zosteropidae > Hypocryptadius > Hypocryptadius cinnamomeus. Next base: position 40,482 of record VYZP01075950.1, read on the forward strand.
TTTTTTTTTTTTTAATGAACCTGCACAATACTGCTTTTATCTATGCATTAATAAATGTTCATTGATAAAACTGAAAAATATTAGAAGCCTGTTGGTAATTGAAAATATCTAACCTTCAGTATTCACACTGATGTTTTTGGAGCTTCTGGATATCTAGTGCGATGTCCTGTTTTTCATCTTACAATTGCAATACTATCTTTTTATCTAATTTGACATTTGTATTTGATCTTTAAAGACATTACTCCTTCTGCTTTTAGGATGTGCACTGTTTTATTTGACCTCCCCTGGAAATTAAACCCAAAGTCTCTAAGTCTAAGCAAGATCTATAAAATGTGTTTTCCTTTTTTGCAGTAAAGAAAGCACTTTGTTGTGATTTCCAGCATTGCCTTTAGACATCTGACACGTATGAGCAATGATTAGTTTGGCTTGTCTCAGGCATTTATGTAGCATTTATATTGGCCTTGCTGAAGGCAACACTAAGCACTGTATGAGTCTCCTTTGTGAATTCCTGTCGAAGTGGAACTTATTTATGCAGTAATTCATGATGTCAGCTGTCAGTTCTGTAAAAATCCTAATTTCTGAGTCATTTACATAGCCTACTTTTAGTGGCTGCTAAACAAGCTTTTCAAAGATCATACAGGAGAAGCAGCTCTGCACTCGGTGAAGACGACGTGGAGAGGGTGATATGTGTGTATGCTGGTGAGATGGAGTTAGAAGGATTTTTAACAGTAAGGCTCAGAATCAGCTACTGGTTTCTCAGATAACTCTGAACACTGGGCCTCTGAAATTCAGCTGGAGAAAGGGCACATTGAAGTGTTTTTGCACTTGTGCTGAGCTGGGTGGAAAGGCTGTTACACCTGCCTTAACTGATGACAGGTAACTCAGTAGTGTCCCTACCAGAAGTCAATTTCGGAGAAATGGTCAGAATTCACAGTGAGACTTTCTGGCACAGAAAACGCCATTAAGTTTCGTGCAGAGTTTTTGTGAAAGGACTGAGTATTTAGGACTGGCATTTATGTTCCCTTTCACAGGTGGAGACTGAGGTGCCGTTTCACCAGCTGCAAAATGAGCAGGTGGAATATATGCTCCAATGATCCCAGGAATGAGCTGTGCTTCCGAGTGCCTGTGGAGGTGCCAAAAAAAAAGACCAAGAGTGTCTGTCCTTCCTCCCTTGACTTAAAAATTGATGAAATAGATGAACAAAGGAGGTGATTCATATGGCAAAGTGGAATGGGACATTAACACCTACGTTGCAAATGACTGGATGGGAGCTCTGTTTGGCTGCTGGTGTCCTTATCAGTGAAGATCTTGGAAATGGTGACTTCCTAAATGTATCAGTCCCTTCCCAGGGGTGGACAAGGCCAGTCCTGTCTAATGTATTAATAACCTGCATGAGGTGATCGAGTCATGCCCAGTCAGTTCACAGACAACACCCAGCTGGGTGGGAGTGTGGGTCTGCTGGAGGGCAGGAAGGCTCTGCAGAGGGATCTGCTGGATTCGTGGACTGAGTCCAGTGGTCTGAGGATCTACAGGGCCAGGCGCTGGGTCCTGCCCTTGGGTCACAGTGATGTCCCGATTCCAGAACTCTTCCTGACACAGCTGTGGGCAGAGGGTCCATGTTGTCTGTTGGCAACCCTTCAGTGTCCTCTGCAAACTGACTGGGTATGCCCTTGATCCCCTTGTCCAGATCATCAGTGAAGACATTAAACAGGACTGGCCCCAGTGCTGAGCCCTGGGGACCCCACTGGTGCTGGTCCCACCTGGATGTGGCTCCATCCCCCACCAGCCCAGTTTTATACCCAGTGGAGCAGGGCCCACCCAGGCCATGAGCAGCCGGTGTCTTCAGGAGAATGTGAGGGAGACAGCATCAAAGGCTTTCTAAAGTCCAGGGAAACATATCCACAGCCTTTCCTTCATCCGGTCAGGGGTCACCCTGTCACAGAAGGAGCTGGGTGGGTCAACCAAGACCTAAACCCGTGCCTGATGGGCCTGATCCTTTGGATGTTCTGCACAGACCTCGTGATCATATCCAAGATGATCTGTTCCATGACCTTCTCTGGCATGGAGGGCAGACTGACAGGCCTGTAGTTCCCCAGGTCCTCCTTCTGTCCCTTCTTGTGACTGGGTGTCACATTAGCTAAACTTGAGTTGTCCAGGACCTCCAAATGGTGGAATGTGGCTCAGTGAGCACTTCCTCCAGCTCCCTCAGTCCCCTTGGGCGGATCCCTTCTGGCCCTGTAGACTTGAGTGTGTCTCAGTGCTATAGCAGTCACTATTTCCCTTTGGATTATGGAGCCTTATTTTGCTCCTCTTCTCTGTCTTCCACATTACCCAGCTGGAAATCCTGAGGATAACTGGTCTCATTTAAAGACTGAAGCAGAGAAGGCATTAAGTACCTCAGCTTTTCCTTCATTCTTTGCCACTCTGTTTCCTTCTACATTCAATAAAGGGTGGAGATTTCCCTCAGTTCTCCTTTTGTTGCTGCTCTATAAAAACATTTTTTTGTTATCTTTTACAGCAGCAGCCAGATTAAGTTCTGGAAGGGCTTTGGCCCTTCTAGTTTTCTTCATGAGTAATATCACAACACACTTTTAGTCCTGAATTGCCTGTCCCTTCTTCTGAAAGTGATAAACTCTCTTCTTCTGGAGTTCTAGCCAAAACTCTGTTCAACCAGCTCATATTTTTGACTCCATGGTCCCAAGACTGGAGCTAATTCATGTCTAACCAAGCAGAGGTGAGGTTTATCTGCACCTGTGTTGTAGCTACTTTCAACACGTGTGAGTGCAGCTATCCAGAGTCATTTATCATCCTTTGAATCTCACCTGTGCAGCCAAAATCCAGCAAAGCACAGAGGGGGAATTTGTCAATAACTGAATAAATGTGCACTGCTCACTGTTCAGGATGTTGGATAGGACAATGCAGACTTTGAGAGTGGAATTCCCATCGTTAAAATAAAAAGGCTTGAGACGTGAAGCTGAGCTTCTGGTAAAACTGGTTGTTGTTAAAACCAAAAGATAGGCTGAGTTATCACAGGTTATGTGGCCAACCACAGACCAGGAATGGGCTGCTTCCAAAGCACCAGAATTGTCTGTCATTCCTCAGCAAGCAAAATCAAACCTCTGCAAGGGCTGGGGCAACCATCTGTAATACCGTGCTCAGAACAGGCGTCACAACAGCTGGGCCATTTTGCTTACTCACACAAAAACCAGAAGGATGTGAAAGACATGAGGAGATAATCCACCCAGGAATCTCAAAAAAACCCTTTTTAGTTCAGTTTCTGGTGTTTTCCCAAAGCTAGTAAGTTTCTGTGCTTTGGGTTTTCTGGCCCTAGAAGTATCATTTGAGTTGACCGTGTCTTTCCTTTTCTCATTCCATTTTCATCTTCCATGTTGCTAAGAGGTTTCCATGACAATCCTAATATTGGATTAAGGAAGTCAGGCTCTCTGGTCTGGCTGAAGCCAGCATGTACAGCTCTGCTGCGTGTGAATGACAGACATGCTAAGAATTATCATCAACTGGTGTCAGTTACAAAAGATTATATAACATCAGCAGGCTTCAGGGAAACAGAAAGAAAAATGCTACTTCTCTGATCCTCTGCAAACATAGTTTCACTGATTTTGTTGGAACTACACTAATTTCCACTGTTTGAGAACTCAGCCCCAACAAATTGCACTTGTCGCAGTGATTCCATGAAAAGCAACGTAATTAACATTGCCTGCATTGAAAACACCACTGTTCATTGATGCCAGAAAACATTAATTCAATTTCTCATTACCCTAGAACTGGAGACACTCTTAATGGCATTCTTCCTCTTTATAATAACCAATATTCATATTTGCCTGCATGGCCTCTCACTGTGAATTGTAAGCTATTTCAAACAGCTCAATGATCACAGTTCTGCTGCAGAAGTATTATGCCTTGGGTGGGACTGGTATTTTTCAAAAGGAATAAATAAGTTATGATAAGGCTATCAGTTACATCCGGATAGGGTAGTAAAATGCAAATAATTGTCTCATCGTGTTTAGAGGTTAATTTATTATCCCAAGCTATTTTATTGATTCAGATTACAAAGATGTGGCTCCGGCAGTGTGTACCTTCATGCAAGGACACCCTGGATACAAAAACCACCCCCTGCATTTGTCTGGAGTCACATCTCAGGGCTGGGCTGCAAAGACAATGTCTAGAGATTCAGTTTTCCTGTTCAGGGTGTGCTCTTTCATCTGAAGGAGTGGTATTTCTCTTTTTTTGTACAGAGAGCTGTTCATCAGAAACTGAAACATAACCAGAAATCTAAGCTCCTCCAGCCAGTCTGTCTAAATTCACTGCATACCTGGTCCAGCTTCAGAAAAGCCTCAGTCAAGAAAATTTCATATCTTGAGGTTGTAAACTGTCCCTAATAATCCACAGATAGCAACAGTGCTATGTACTTAATCTAAACCAGCCAGTTCTAACTTGCCCAAGGAAATATACACACATTCTAGGGGATAAAAATGTTTAAATACTGCTTAAATAAACTATGATGTAAAAAATCTGAAAGTTTTCCAAAGTCCCTGTGTGTTTGAAGTCTTTTAGCTAAAAAAACAAAACCAAAACAAAACAAAAAGCCAAACAAAACCCCACATTAATGCATAGTATTACCACCCGTCTTGAGGATTCTCTCTGCCCATGCCTGGTGGGGAGTGCTGGGAAAATCAGTGGTTTTGGCTTTGCTGGTGGTGCTTCAGGAGGTCAAAGGAGTGCATGTTCCATCACTGTGTTTATGCCAGAAAGTTATCTCCTGCTTCCTCACAGGGCACCCCCTTCACTGGGACAGCCAGCCAGGCAGTTTCTCAGCACACAGAACTAAATATTTGTTTATGGGCAGTCTTAAAGTTGTCACAGTGAGATTAAGGCTTGTCCAGCTGATGGGATCCCAGTTTTAGCTTCCTACCAATTATGAAAGGGTAAGAGGAATGGTTGGGCTGATTTGGATTTCTTTCCAGAGCTCTAATCTAAAACACAATCGTGCAGCTGGGGAGAGAGTACTCAACCCAAATGATCAGACCAGCTGCTTTCCTGGAAAATATTTGAAGCCGTGGCTCTACCTGCTGGAACAGTGGGAAACGACATGCAGCAAGAGGCTGGCTGGAGAAACATCCTCCTTTGTATCATGTATTTCCCTCCAGGACCCACAATTTAGCTTCTGTCTGTAATGGCAGAAATTTTCAGTACATTTTTGGGGTTATGTGGCATGATACTTGAGATCTGTCTGTCCCTTTCCCTGCTGGAAAATTGTGTCCTGGGCTACAAACTGGCCTTTTTCAAGAGAACTAAATGGGGGCACCTGTTAATTAATACCAGGATCTGCTCTGGTATTAATCTCTTCTGATGTTTCTGGTACTGGTTGATTAAGATGAGCTTAGTCACTGGCCTATTTTCTGATGAATACTAAACAGAAAAAATGGAGAGGTGGCTCATGAATAACACTTTCAGGAGCATGCAGGTGAGTTAGGTACTTCTGGACACTGCATGCAGTGCCACTAAGTTTCTGTGAAGGCAACAACAGCCACGAGTCAAAGTGAGCCCTCTCACGTTTATACAGTACACTGATTTTCAGTGGTTCTTTAACATTTTGTTGATTTGTTTTGATTTTGTTTGTGCATTGGATTTTGGAAAAGCTTTGTACTTCATATCGGTCAGGTTAAATTTAGCCCTATTGTAGAATGAGTTTTCTCCAGGATTTATGCTATATTTTTTATTTCTATAGCACTTTCATCTAATATTCTCCATTCTGCTTTGCAACATTAACAAGCTAAGTCATACTTTTGATGCAATCATTTCTATTATTCTCTTTCTGTTGTACAGATCACTAGCAATATCTTCCAAAGCTGGCCAGAACAGTCAGTTATTTCACAAAGAATTGATGAGAAAATAGATTTTAAAAATATCTTCAAGTCATTTGTGTGGCTTTGTTGAAATATAGTTTGGTTCTACAAACTTATTTTCTATTCCAAATGCTTATATTTGTAATCAACATCATTTATGAGTGCAAGGGATTTTTAATAGGACGCTTTTTGGTTTATGTTTCTTGAAAGAAACAGAAATTAATTTGCTTCTGCTCTTCCTATTTTGTCCTTTGTCAAAAACGCTGGAACATTACAAGTAGAATGTTGAGAAAATGTTTAAAAATACTTGAAAGGGAGCATCTATGAACAAAATCATTTAGAAATCCTCATTAGTGTTGTGACATATGCTTTGTGAAGAGCAGCAGAGGGATGCTGTGATAGTGTCACTGTGACAGTGCCAAGCTCAACACACCAGGAGGCAGCACCTTTGTACTCCTGGAACCCTTCCCTGGTGTTAGTACGTGCTTTCCTCCTGGATATTCAACAGGAATTCTACTAGGGTGAGTTGTGCTGGTCCTGGAGCTTGGCTGGACACAAGGCAGGTGTGCACTGCCAGCAGAGACATCCTGACAGTCACCTCTCATAAGAGACTGCTTCAAGAACCCAACCACAGTTTTTTTCCACCCAAAATGACATGAAATTATGCCTGTAAGATACCAGAACACACACATGTGCATGCACATGTCCTTCTCTATCCATACACAAAAAATGTAGCAGTCAACAGATTTCTGATATCTCTCCAAGGCTAAGCATGGAACAAGAACTCTCCAAGCCTACAGAATGGCTCAGGCTGGAACGGACCACAGTGGGTCATTGCTCGGAGCCCTCCCTGCAGACAGGGACACCCAGGGCTGAGGGCCCCTCTCAGCTGGGGCTCCTCTCGAGGCTGGACAGCCCCAGCTCCCTCAGCCTTTCCCTGTCAGAGATGCTCCAGACCCTAAATCATCTCTGCAGCCTCTGCTGGCCCTGCTCCAGGAGCTCCATGTCCCTGCTGTCCTGAGGAGCCCAGAGCTGGACACAGCACTGCAGATGTGTCACACAGGGCTGGGCAGAGGGGCAGGATCACTCCCTGACCTGCTGGCACTGCTCTTCTTAATGCACCCCAGGATCCCAATGGACTTCACTTTCCAAAGCCCCAGCCCAGATTTATCCAGCCCATATGACCCATACAGCTGCTCCTCCTTATGAGATGGCAACACCCCCAAGAACTCTTCAGAGCTGCTGCTCTTGCATGTGTTGCTACTGCAGCATAAAACAAGGAACTAAATCTGATCTGAAAGTGAAATGGGGCTTCATAAAAAACTTAGAATCCCCTCTTTTATTTCTTATCCAGCTGGATGGTGGGTTTATCACAAAGGAGAATTTAACTGCATGTCAAAAAGGACAGTTAATGGAAGTTGGAAGGATACAGTATTTTTTTCACATAGTTAATTATTATAATTCAGTAAATATTTGGGTTGCTGCAGCAAAAGCTCTTCCAATGGTGCAAAGCAATCAGCATCTGACAGTATAATTCTAGAATATCTTTTTAGACTTGTTTTATGTACTCCGTGCAGCCATGCAGGACAAAACCATATTTTTTTCTATACTGTTAGTTGCAAGCTTGTACTACTCTGAGGACTAGACCACTGAGAAGAGACAAGGGATGCAGTCTCATGATGAAGTAATTTCAAAGAGTAGAGTTTTCTCTTTGTAATCTGAGGTGGACATCCATCAAAGGCAAGTGATGGATCTGAAGTGAGGCTGTGTGCTGGTTTACGTGGTGTCTCTACTAGAGGGAATCATTCTCTGCATCAAAAGGAAAGGGGCTTTTAGCTTTTGCTTGACATCGCTCCACTTCTTTGATACAGTGGCCAAACTGAAGCTCTTCTCCAAGGTTTTCATCTCCAGTGAAATCCTGGCCCTTTGAAATCTATAACAAATCTGTCCCAGAGATAACTCTCCCAAGACCTGCACAAGAGAGAGCTTCCAACAAGACTCTTTTAGGAACATCTCTCTGGTATTTTTTTGCTTCTGCTTCTCATTGGGTGTATCTGCAAATAGAATTGGACCAATACTGCACATATAATGTATGACTGGTCCCTGACTATTTCAACTGCAGCATCCTTGGAGGGGCATAAAAAGTGGTCTTAAAAATATCCAGAGATTAAATAATTAAAATAATACTTGTTTTTTTTGTTAAGATCACTCAAAAATTAAAAAAGAAAATTTCCAGCCAGAACAAGCTATTAAATTTTCATAATTTTATGCAAAATTATTGAAACTCTTGGCTCTGAGTGCAGGCTTTTCTACTGGAAGACTCTTCTTTTCTTGAAATTAGGAGTTTCAGTATGAAAAAACATGTTAATGCACCATGAAAGAGAGGTGCAAAATACTTCCTGCCCATGGTTCTCTCTACCTCGCCTTCAGTGGCAGCAATTTAAAAAAAATAAAGGAATTTTTTGGGAAGTAGTCTATTAGAGTGGAAACTAATTCTCTGATTGCCATGGAGGCTAATAACAGGAAAGGGCTGTTTTGTTTTACTTGGTTGTCTGAAACTGCAGATCCCTTGAGACATCTTTATTGCTCTACAGGAGGCAATAATGATAATTTGAGGGTGAATGGATAATGGCTGTAGAGCTGCAAAGTTCCCAGGATAAAGACATAAAAATAAACAAGTGAAAATGTGGGAGATGGTAAGATCTCAGTTTGCAATCTGGGAAGGGGAGTATGCTGATAAACCCATCTGAGGTACTGGTAGGACGCACCAAACTTATATTTTAAAAACTCTGCACATGGTGAAATTACCAAGAAGGAAAACCACAGATCTTTAGTATCAAAACCACTGAAATATTGCAGGGCTTCAGTAACATCAAGTGACAGAATTCTTGAAACCTTTGGAAACCAACAAATCAAAAAAATCAGTTTTCTGTGGTCAAAAGCATTTGAACAAAAGTTAAGCACCTGATCACATTCAGGGCTCAGGGACACACTACTGCCTTAATTTTTTGTTGTAAATGGGAACTTTCCAACTGAAGATGGGAGTATAGGTAGGTCAAAACCCCACTGCCTGGCGGGGTTTTGACCAAAACCAAAACCAAGATTCAATATATCTGTTTTCATAATGCCACTTCTCCATGTCAGCCAGTAAAATCTCACAAATTGGTAAGGAGAAAACCTGAACAAATGCAGACAGAAGGCATCTTGGAAAAAACTCTTTAAGATGGGAACCATATTCTCAGAAAGCTTTATCCTGACCTTAGACCTGTTCAAGTTCATGACTGAGTCCTCTGAAACTCCTGTGCATCGGCTAAGCATCATGGCAAATAATGTGTAGGTGGAAACACTTCATCAGGCAGGAGAGGCTGGTGGAAGACATGGGAGCTGAGTTGTGTTCTGCATCTTTGTTTGCACATAATAGCACCATTCTCTGAGAAAAAAAAAAAAAAAGGCTTTCATTTCTTTTCAAGCAGGTTATTTTGAGCAGGTTATTTTGAAGCAGCTGGGAGACTGCCTGGGGTGTCTGTTTCAACATTGCTGAAATTTCAGTGCCTCACATTAGAATTAAAAGTGACCCTCCATTATTGAGGAGTCAAGGACTGGAGTAGGAAATCAAAGAGTTCCCCTTTCTGCTAGCAGGGAAACATGCTATCTCATTTAGAGGAAACAGAAGGAGGGAATTGGGTTTCCATAGTGATTCATGAGGAAAGGACATGGTTACCTGGAAACAGGACTGCTCCCATCCACTGAAAAAGCCTTTCTTATATTTGTTTATTGGTGAGAGATCAAAGTCAGCTCTTCACTCACACGGGTATTGGGAGGTTGGACCCAGAGCAGGTGCTCTATATCTGATTTGAGCACAAGCAAGTAGAGGGAGACACTGAAAACTTTCAACAGGACCTCCACCAGCTAGAAATTACTATTTCTGTTTGTAAATCAAATCTTTATTGTCAAAGGCTTCAGGAAAGTGGTCACTAATTTGGAATGATTGCTGCAGTCACTGCCATCTGCGGCTGCGTGAGCCATGACAGCATTTCGTACAGGCAGGCAGCTGTACCTGGGGAGGAAAATGTGTCTTGAGCCTTTGCAGCTGTACTCTACAGACATTTACAGAGCCCACACTGCCAGCTCCTCCTCTCCTCATGACCCTTCCTTTCTTGCACCAGGGGCTTGGTGGGTCCTTCGCTTCTCTGAGCAGAAGAATCAAGGATGCAAGATTTTGAAAAACTCCAGTGGGGATCTAAGGGAATAACTGGAACTTCTGGTTATCTGTGAGTTGCAAGTACTACCCGAGCATGTGAGTCAATGCAGACAGGCAGCCAGAACAACCACAAAACTGCATCTCAAATGCAAAGAGTCAATTTATTTCATTACCTCTGTCACCAGAGAATCCCAAAGCAGCACCTGAGTGGAGACACACAAGTGGAAATGCTGGCATTGTTGGGCTCAGTCCATCCCAGCTGCTGGCACCCATTTACCAAGGACGAGTTGTTTTCCACCATGTGCTGACCTCCCTGTTCTTTTTATGATCTCTGAGCTTTGATCTGCTCTCTCCTGAAACAGGGAGCTCAGGCATGTCTGTAAGAGGGCCTCTGAGCCTGTCCAAACACCTGTGTTAGGTCTACACAGAGATTCTGCTTCTCAAAGCAGCCAGAGCCTGAACAGCAATCAGCACAATGGATGGAGTTTCCCACACTGTTATCCTCCAGGTCTTGGCATTCCCAGCTGCAAGGTCACTCAGCAAGCCTACCATTGTCCTCAACATTCTTCCAGTTTTACTCTTTTCCTCACAACACCAAGCATGATTACCTTCAAAAAGAATTTCGTTCAAAGCACAGAAATATTTCTAGAGATCTTGGTAAGACTCCTAGCTGTCCAAGAAAATATGGGTTTATAGCAAAACCTCTGGACTATACCTCAGCTTGTAACTTTTACATAAAGCTGCTCAAGCACAGTCCTTGCAATACCTTAGTGTATTTAGGGAATTTCCTTCTTCTGTTAGAGACAATAAACCGTGCTGCTTTTCAGAATAAAGTCCTTCTTTTGGAACAAAATAATAAAAAAAAGTAAAGGATCAGGAAGATACCTATTTCCATAAACTTCTTCTAAAAAAGCTGCAGACAAGAGGTGAAATTAGAGCTGCAGACATAAACCTCTGATCAATCACACAAAGGGTCATCAGAACACTCTGGAGGGAAAGTACTCAAACACTTTTTGGCTAAAGAAAATAGCGAGGCTCAAAATCTGTGCCTCAAAAGCTTGTTTTGATAATTCTTGCTATGAATTTTAAACAAAATACTTTAAACTCAAAGGAATGAGTTTGTATCTCTTTTCCAATGTTATTGCCTAAGCCATGCTTGGAGGGTTGGTTGCTGTGGTACCATCAGCTCCAGCATAAGGGGGGTCAGAGCTTGGCCATAGGGGGCTGTAGGGTGCTGTAGGATCTGATCCCCTCTGCTCACATGAGGGTGTTTTATCCCTGGGCTGTCCCAGGAGACCCTAAAAGTCCTTCTAGTCTAATGTTTCCTTGCAATCCTGCTATCATTTTTTCAGCATGGCAGTGAAGGTATGGAAAGTGGAATAATGAAGTCTTTCAGTCTTTTAAACTGGAAAGGAGCAGGAATACAGGTTCTGCTGTGAGTGAGTGACTGCTTCACCCGTAGTGTGATGGAGCTGCACCCAGACTCTGTGCCTTCAAAGAAAGGTCAAACCCTTTATCAGCACTCAAAGGAAAAGTGAGAGGCACTGGAGAAAATGATACATCATGCATCCTGCCCTTACCCAGGTACTTATCTGTGGATACTCATCTGTGCCCATATCTGAGGAGAAAAAGGGTTTTACACATCTCCCTCTTGAAGGTGTTGACCATTAGTTTTCTGCAGGGCCTGTCACAGAATGTGCTGCCTACTCTGAATCCTGGGCATGCACTTGCTTCATTCTCTTGAGCCCTTACACAGGGAACTTCGTCTCTTAACACAGCCTTGGTAATTCTTCTGCAGCCAGGCACCAAAAGTCCCTGCTCAGAGCCAGCTTTAAACTTATATGCTGCAAAACTGGGGAGGTGGATGTCTCTGCTGTATCTCAAAGGTACCAATCTACAATATCTTTCTTGACCACAATTCTAGCCTCCAGTACATATTCTGCCTTGCTTCTGGCAGCTGTTTCTTTCCCATGCTAAAAAGAACTCAACCTAAAGAATAAGGGGTACAGGGAAAGATCTTGGCTGAGATCTGAGAAATGCTCAAACCTCAGAGTGCTATGGCCATTTTATGACCAATACAAATACGAAGTGGTAGTTAGGCACCTACTTGCCCTACGAATGCCTAATTCATCTTTTGGATCCCAAAAAAAACCCTCAAAAAATCAGCCCAATATCTGTATTTCTTCTATTTATACAAAAACCTCCACAAGGCATAGAAGAGACCCTCTCACTCTTTCTCTCACTCTGCATTCATTAAATAATAGGGAAAAATAGAAAAAACTCTCCAGGGCCCCATTAGTAAGTTAGGATTCTGAGCAGAGATAGAAGATGTCTTCTGCATTTCATCCCTAACTCCTGGGTTTTTGTTTGGCTGTTGCTTAGGGATCAAGTAATTAAGTTGTTTTCACAGCTCCACAGAGACCCTAACTCAGCATCAATATTCAATAAAAGCATGGCAGTAATGAAGGCCCAAGAATTTTGAAGCCTTGGGGACAAGGTGATTTACCCAAGGTCCCACAAAAGTGCAGTCAAAGAAGAGGCTGTTGCACCTGTGACTACAATCCCACTGTGCCACATACTCTCAGTGTGAGGCCCCAGTCCTGACCTGTTACACTGGTTACCAATTCCTTGTAGAAACATAAATGTGTGGCCCAGAGCTTGACACTTGCTGGTTTTCTTTATGATACTCAATATAGCCGTGGGAGAACAGCAAAGTGCTTGAAAACTGGTGCCCCATAATTCACTGGTCTTCAGAGGAAAGTGACCCTGAGAAATGGGAGAAAAATGGTTTAGCTTAAGGAAAGAAGCAGCAGCTTAGAAAATGGGGATGAAAAAAGGCAGCAGCTGAGCAGCAGGGTAAGGCAGTTTTCCAGTCTGGGAAATATCCCCCCCTATCACCACCACCACCAAGCATCATCCAGTGTGTAGTCAGAAACAGAAGCCACCCACTGGGAATCTTCTTGTAAAGGGATAAGATTCCAAATTTGAACAGGCAGGTGGAACAAAGGAGGTGTCCACTTAATTTTCAGCTTATCCCTTCAAAACTCTGTCAGCCCTGATCATGTGGGTAGCTGAGACCTTGTGCAGCTGCAGCCACCAGTGCAGACTACATGGTCTCATCTCCTTTGAGGAAATATTTAGGGTCATCTTGTGTTTTTCAGTGTTCTCATTCTCTGGGAGCCAGGCCGTGCAGACTGTGCTTAACTTTAATGCCATTTCTTGTCAGTTCAGTTAAATGAGGAAAGAAGGTAAGCCTGTGATTGTGAGCTGGTTTCACCTGGGAGAGTGTTTGCCTCAGGTTCTAATTTCAGAATGAGCCTTAATTCAAGATATTCTCTTTGATAGCTGATTTTTAAATCCTTCTGAAACAAACAGAAAAAACAAGTATCTATCTGGCTGTATAATGAAGAAAATTAATCAGATTGAGCTCTGGAGCACTATTAACTAATTGCTGTATTACAGTTTTCTGGTATTTTACAAGAGATCCTTTATCCTAGAATTATTAACTTCTTTGTTTGTTTATAAAGAAAAACTCCACCACACAATATGTCTCAGACATATTCTTATGGCAATCACTTTCCTAGAATGACTTTATGCTCCAAAATGGAAATATTTCCATTTATTTGCTTAAAGATATGCTTAAGTGCAAACCTTCCACAATTCCTTTTCTTTTGGCAGAGATAAAAAATGTTTTAGGTTGAGTACCAACAGTACTTACTTATATATATTGTTACATATTTATTTGCAGATGTGCCTTAGGAAGTTGGTCTCCTAAATAGTTCCTTTGGTACCCTAATATGCATAAAAAACCTTGTTAACCTCCCATTACTGTAAACAAAGGATGTTATTTTCTTTAAATATTTTTGCTTTGAGTATCACCCAAAAAGAGAACACTTTGTTCTTGTTCTTTGTTCACTTTGTATGTGAGAAGTAGGTGCTACTCCTAGTGCGTTTCTGCATTCTTCCAGAGTTACTGCAACTCAGTGATAAGGATGCCATTTATTTTTAATTTATTCAGTTTACTGTTGAGTCATAGCCGGGGTTTGATTTTTCTTCCAGTGAGGCAAATTGGCAGGGATTAGAAAAACACAGGTTCTTAGGAAAAAAAGTAACCCCAAGAACTTTGACAATTTCTACAGGCCCCACCACCACCACTGCTAAGTGTGTAACTCTGCAGAAACCATGTCTGAAAGCTTTGGGCAGGTACAGCCACAGAAGTCATTACTGTCACTCAGACCCTTTGGAGCTAGCACAAGACAAATTCTGTGTGCATCAGTTCCTGAAGGTGTTATCTGCTAATCGATTTCCTCAGCACAATGTCAGGCTTTGAGTTTAGTCCCCAGTCCCTGGTTCTTTTCATATCAGGCAGCAGCACAGCACTGGGGGTGCAGAGAGGATGTGTGCGGAGCAGAGTACATGGGGTACAAAAGGGCATCCCAGATGTCTGAGCACAGGAAAATGGAATTTGTTCTTTCAGCTGGTGGCTAATGGAAAAACAAAAAAAGGAAAAGTTATATTTCTCTCTGTCTGAATAGAAGAACACAAAGAAACTTGAGGTAAAATGTCCGAAGTTGCATCTTTGTTGTGTTTCACAAAGAAATAGAAAGACATTTGTAAGAGGTGTTACTGTTGATATAGTCCAGGATTCTCTCTGCAATGTCTTCTTCAGCTCCAGCCATGCTTTTTGCTGAGTGCTAATTCCTCTTTCCTCAGCAACATCCCCGCTATTTGTATTGACTCCTGAGACATCAAATCAGCAGCTGCTGCAGCAGACTAAATAATTAGAGCAGCATAAACAGGCACTTCCTCCCTAATCCATATTTATGGAACAGTCAAGCTTCAGACCTCCTTAAAAGGCTTGTTCCTAAGCAGGAGGGATTGCAGTGCCTGCACTGCCTTCAGAGGTACATGGACTTGCCAACACCCACTTTGTAGGTTCAACTTACTCCTGACAAAGCTCCTTACACTTTGAACCCCAAAGTGATCTTTACTCCGTCTTTGATGTGGGCAGCTTCTGCCTTGAGCAGCTGTGGTACCTCCAACTATCTGCATGTGGAGAAGAGGTGCTGCACAACAGAGCAGCTGCAGCAAAGCCACAATCCACACCTGTAGGGAGGTGAGCAGGGTAGGATGGTCCAGGATTCACTGGAAACCACAGTATATTTTAGGTGTTTATCTGCCACTCTCTGCTCGGAACCTGAATTCCATGCTTCTTGCAAGCACTGGTAACACCCCTAAGCTCCATTACCTCTTTACAGACAGGATGCAGACAAGAATAATGTCAGATCCGAGCGGCCATTAGCACATTGCTAATGCCTTCCTGCACTTTTCCTTATACAGAGATAGCTGAATTTGTTCCTCTTTTCCAGCTTTGTCTGAGCACAGTGCAAAGCTCCAGGGTGCCACAGAATTATCAAAAGGCAGTCAAGATTTGTTGAGTGGTCACAGATCTTTTATAACACAGCAACTTCATGGTTCTTCCTGTCCTGAAAATTCTGAACAAATATTAATTAAGGAAAGTTTCCTCTTTACAGTGCAATAAGCCAGAACCAGAGGGGCAGGCCCTGATTTCTGCTCTGTGTGACCAGGAACAGGGCCTGAGAGAATGACTGGAGCTGGGTCAGGGGAGGGTTAGGGTGGATATCAGGAAAAATTTCTTCCCCCAGAGGGTGCTGGGGCACTGAACAGGCTCCCCAGGGAATGGTCACAGCCCCAAGACTGTCAGAGCTCCAGGAGTGTTTGGACAGAGCTCTCAGGCACAGGGTGGGATTGTTGGAGTGTTCTGTGCAGGGAGAGGACATAGACTGGATGATCCTTGTGGGCCCCTTCTAGCTCAGGATATTCTGTGATATGTGGTTTTGGTAAATTGTCCTCATGAGCACAGTTTTCTGCTTTTGTTATTCACATAATTTACAGCTCCCCAATGAGCAGACTGCCATAAGCAATGAAAGAAAAGATGCTCAAGTGTGCTGTGTAAGTGTTTCACAAAAGAGGAAGCGGGGTGGGGAAGGGCAACCTGAAAAAAATATCCAGATGTAATCAGAACAGAGTGGTGGTTTTGACATGGTATCAGTAACTCCTCTTATTTTGGGAAGATATTCAGATGTAATCAGGCTCCATGCCGCAGAGAATCAGAACTAATAACGGATGCAAATGTTTGCAGGCTGGGGATATAATATTCCCAGGGTCTCTTTTGTCTGTTAAGTGTGAGGACAGCCTCACAGAGCTGGCAAAGGCTTTGAAAAGTCAGAGTACTCTGGTGATAAAAACTACCTACTTGCAACTGATGAACTTTCCTTCTTACTTTTTGTATAAGAGTTTACTTTCCTTATGATCCATTTAGCCCCTCCACTTTCTGTAAAAAACCTGGACTTGTTAAATACTGAGACGGAACATTCCTGAAAAGCTTGTATATGTGGGGTTGATTTCAAGGACTGGATTTGTGATTGCACTCAAATCTGCCCACTAAAGCACTGATGACTCCGAGTCATTAGTCGGAGTTTCTGCAGTCTCACACCTGATGCCTGTGACTCTCAATCACTTCTAGAGAGCAAAACACTGTCATTAAATGGTTTCAAAGATCTTGATTTGACAACATTTTTACAGATGTGAAAATCTACAATAGAAATAAATGTGAAGAAGCAAACTTCACGTTCTGCTTATCACATTATTTGGGGCTTTTGGTGGGTTCAGTTCTGCTCCATCCCGTGCTGGTAGCAGCTGTTATTTAGGAGAGCCTAAAATCCCAAGAGAAATCAGGGCCCCTTAGCTGATTCCAGCCTATCAGAATATTGACAGGTCAAGTAATAAACACAGAAACCACGTATTCCATATTCTGTTGCTTATATAATGACTGTTTCCCATGCTCTTTTGACCATTCCCACTAGCACTGCTGCATCACCTTCATTCCTTCAAAGTGATGTTAAATAAAGTGAATGAGATGAAAGTGGATGATGAGAGGTGGAATGAGAATGTGAGAGAAAGAAGAATCAATTCAGTTAATAATGGATGACAAATAGGAGTAAAAAAAGAAGCTTCATAGCTGCAAGGGACATAAAATTCAGAAAACAGCCTGAAGAGGAATAATGGAGGTACCAGGCCTTGTAAAATATGATTATGTTCCTCTAATCTAGAGAAAGCAAACAAAATAGAACTTGAAAAGTAAGGGTCAGAATATGACTTTGGCCTTCTACCACAGAGCTCTGCAGGAAAGGACATGGAACTGGGCAAGAGAAGACACTGGCAAAACCTCTTGGAGTTGTTGTTGATAGGCTGGGAGAGACAAAATAAGTCCTTTACCTTTTCACCAAGTGGATTTCCTAAGAAAATGAAGTTTGCACAGCTCTGTCCCCTTTGCCTGACACCTCAGGAATTTCCTTGGCCATTTTCCAGCACAGTGACAGAGAGGAGACTAGAAAGATGCTGCACTCCCTAAAGTTTTATGAAGGCAGTTGTGTTGTGTTGTGTTAAAGAAAATCCTACCACTCCAGCCTCTGACTGAATACCCAAGTATGATTTCAATGCCAGAGAAGAAACCAGTTATTACAGACAGATGTTAAGGAGTGGCCACCTACAGAAGTATTTTTTCTTTCTATCCTTAATTTTCATCCACCTGTCCTTCTAATCTAGATTTTGAGTCCACTGAGACACCTGGCTGCTGTTTTATCTTTTGACCACAGCATTTCTGGGAGCCCCAGTCTGCCCAGATCTTCCCCGTGATTCATCTCATAACACAAAACTATGTTCACCTCACCCAAGAAGTAAGAGTATAATTTCACTAAAAAATAACATTATTTATAGAAAATGCACAGCACAAGAAACAAACACACCAGAACCTTGGAGTGAGAAATATAAAGAATTCTAAGTATTCATGAGTGAGACTGTCTCCCAAATTCATTTCACAAATGTGGCAATTGTGTCCAAATAATTTAGCACGCCTTGAAGAAGCCTGGTGACCTGCCTGCTCCATGACTTCATCCACAATGCTCAGTGTTGTGCTATTGTAAAAACTTTGTGAAAATCAAATTGATAAGTCTGTCCTTATTAGAATTAAACAGCCATCCCTGGAGGTAATTGAAAGGCTGGTATGGGCATTCTGCATTTCCTTCACAGATCTAGGAAGTGGGTTAGTGCTATAGTGCTGTAAGGACAATTTTGAAAAACAAAATAGATTAATTGAAAGGTAAGGAAGTGACAGATTAAGAAGAGAAGTTCACCCTTATCATAATTTTATTGTTTTCCTGTTCATTAAGTACAAATTTGAACACTGACTAATAAATCACACTGCTGTTAAGTCAGATGATTTTAGCATTAACTAATTCACTGTAAACTTGTATCTACTTCAATTTTAATGGAATTTAACTCAGAATCAACTGAATATTTTTTTTTACTGAAGTCTTCTCACGGCACTAGTGGGAGCAAGAAGTGCCCTGGGTTTGTTTGTTTATTTTTAAGAGAAAGTTCTTGAGTTGTATTTAAAACATAGTGCATTATTTTTAAGTCCAGCTGAAGGAAAGGATTTCAGTTAAGAATGCCATAAAAAAAACCCCTCATAATCCTGAAAGTATTTCAACACAAGTATTACCTAAGACACCACTAATCTTCAGCTGTGCAAAATCTCTCCTTACCTCATAGGAAGATGATTCTAGAAAAGATTTTTTATTTTGATAGAAGAAACATTTTAGTATTTGCCTTTAAACAACTCAGTTCAATTTTCAATTCTCATAAAACTAATTTTTACTGAAAGAAAAGAATCTGTAATTTTGAGAATATGTTGTTTGTTCCTCTGTAAGAGAGAGGTTGAGCATTTGCCTGAACTGCAAAGCTTTTCTGCAGAATTGTAGAACTGTAAACCATCCCATTTAAATGCGGAGACAAATCAAGGGTATCATCACATGGAAGAGAAAGAGGGTTAATAGTTTGCCATGAAGCTCTTTGGAACATCTAAACTGGATAAGTTTGATATCTACTGTGTGATATCATTAAGCACAGAGTTACTGCAGGATTATTTGATTTGAAAGTTCTCACTGCACAATTTAGCTTTCCATAAAATAATTTATATGGATGAATTGAAGGCAAAGACTACCCATTTTGGTGCCCTAGAACACTGGATCCCCTTAGCACATGCACTACACAGTTGAACATTAAAGTTCTGTCTTTGTACAGGATCAGTGAATAATGACACAAGTGTTTCAATTGTTTGCCATAAATTGAGAGACTCAGCTACTGAATGAAGTCAATGTCATTTAGCTGCTACCTTTTTTACACATTTATTCTGAATCATGAAAATAATTGTTTCTGGCTAAGCTTCATCAAGTTGAAAGCAAAACTGCCTCTCCCATTTTTTCCTCTATGCATCAGAATACCTGTGCATGGCAAATTATAAGAGCTATGCTTCACATTCTTGGAGTTTATATGGCTTTAGTGGATGTCACAGTAAATAGTGAATGCACATAAATCCTTTTGTTCTAAAGGGGTTTAGCAGAAGAAAATTGAGTGTTTTACAGAAGAAATTTTTACAGGCAACTTGATTTGGGGCAATTCCAATAACTCTAAGGAAAAGACTGAAATGAAAGAATGTGACAGAACTATGCAGCTATCAGGCCTTTTGCTGTCAACCTTAGTAATTACAAAAATCTTACTTTCTCCTTAATGCTGTCACAAATATGAACCACTGTAAACATAAAGTTAATTTGGCATGTTCTGGGTCATCAGGAGATATTACTCAGCAATGCTTTTAGCACTTCAGTGAAGTGCACTGAATTTTACTGAGCCTCATTTCTCTCAAGGGCTTAGAACCACAGAACCATGGGGATGGAAAAGACCTCCAAGATCACAGAGTCCATCCTGAGACTGATCAATGCCCACCTTGTCACCCAGCCAGAACACTGAGTGCCACGTCCACTTGTTCCTTGGACATCTCCAGAGATGGAGATCCCACCCCCTCCCTGGGCAGCCCCTTCCAATGCCTGAGCACCCTTTCCATGACAAAATTCCTCCNTGCAAAGTAACTGAGGGTGCCTCAATCCTCTTGTCCCAATCAAAGATAAAGACATGAAACAGGACTGGCCCCAGTGCTGAGCCTTGGAGAACCCCACTGCTGCCCAGCCACCAGCTGCATGGGGCACCATTCACCACCACAGGGTGTGGCTGTAGATGCTTTACCCTGAGGTATAACTGAGGAAGAGTTTTCGTTGTTCAAAGTTTCCCTAGACTGTAGACAGAAGCAAATCTTTCAGTGTCTTCTAGTGGATCAGGCTTTAATTGAAAGGATGAAAATTAATGCAGGAACCTTTTTCTATCTTCTTCTAACAGCTGTTGTATAAACCCGACTCCCCATGTCATTAACTGCCTTAAATTACAATATAAATACCAATATTTGAGGGTGGAAGATCATCATCTTCTCCCTTCCTGACATAAGTAGATTGCATGGTACATCACTGTCCGCTGGAAGTACTAATGTTATTGTGGAGGAAATTAATTGCTTGATTCCACTCTCTAAGCTTCCAGCTAATTAGCAGAATAGCACTAAGCATTAGTTACCAGCTCTACAGTATTTCTTTGAGGCGTTGCTCACTTTGTTCATTTTCTATAAAGTCATAGCTACTCCCAAGAATAAACTCTCAGTATCAAAGGGCATTTAAGAAATTAAGCATAATTGGAGGTATTTCAGATTTCATATCAACCAAATTGTTCATTCAAATAATTCTAATCCCAAGATTAGCTGTACTTCTGGAAAATGTTTCAGTATATAAACACAGCATAGGTGCATAATGCAAAGGGTATATTATTCTGTGGTCTCCAAAGAAAATGTGCAATTCCTTTGGATTACACAGTATTTAATCAAATACCAGAAGTTCAACAAACTATATGATATGACTCATAAACTTAGCTTTCTTTGGAGAATACTGTTAATAGTACCTAATAACACAGTCAGTTCTCTGGGATGTAACCACTGCATGTTGATTTCTCTTCTTTGGTTCTCCTCCAGTTCACTGCTATCTTTCCAGCATTGCTGTGAGACTTTGAAAGGTAAAAAGGCTTTATAATCTCAGAAAATGTTGCCCAGAACATCCCCCATCAAATGCAAACCCACGTTCATGTTTTTCCTTTTTTGTGGATGGGACTGGCAAAAGTTATGCTGAAAAACAATTAGAAAAAATTCAGTTAAAGTCTGTATAGTTACTGTAGAACCAAAATGGGTTCAGATCAATTCACATCATCTCCATTTCAAATTGATGTTAAATCAGGAGAACTGAAACACTATTTTCATCAATTCACATTTTAAAAACTTTAAAATAATTTGATCTCTATAGTGTTTATTTCTTTCATGCCTTATATTTCAAAAATATTAATATCCTTGCTTTCTTCTTCTGGTATACTGGAAACGATTTTATATAGAGCCTTGAGTTTTCTCAAGACAGCTGTAAATTTTGGTCCAGAGATGTTTTTACATGTTTTTGTTTACTGCATCTGAACAGAGCATGCATGCTCAGTGGCACACCCCAAACTTGACTTTGAACTGTGGAATGGTTCGGGTTGCAAGGGACATTAAAGCCCTTCTCATCCCACCTCTGCCATGGGCAGGGACCTTCCACTATCCCAGGTTGCTCACAGCCCCATCCAACCTGGCCTTGGACACTTCCAGGGATGGGGCAGCCACAGCTTCCCTGGGCAGCATTCTAAAATAAGGTCATAAAAATTGCCAGTTTAATTTTGTTGTAGCCTTGTGACTGTCAGTGCTCCAGGGCTGAGAGGATGGTTGGAAAACTCCAAGGAACAGAACCCATCCTGAGAGATGACATAGTGGGGCTATGCTTATTTGTCATCTGTTAGGACCATAATCCAAGTTTATGTATAGAATCTGTTAATTAGAGCTGTAATGAACTGTTCAGTTCATTTTGTTCATGCAGTAGCTTGCAGGCTTATAGACAAAAACCAGTTGCTGAAGACCCAGGGCACTAATTAAGTACACAATGTTTCAAGGAATTAACATCCTACTCAGATGTTTTCAGTGACAGTAAGTATATTATGCTGTCATTGCCCTGCCCTAGGGTGTCCTCAGGACAGGTTTTTTAAACACTCTTATTCTTGCAATCTGTTTTATCATTTAACCAACACAGATGTCAGGGAATCTTTAATAAATTTTTAAAATTAATCTGTAGGAAAAGTTGTTCTTCCCAAAGAAGTCACTGCCAAGTTTCTATGATCCAAACTCTGATCCTTAGAATTAATTATTTGTGTATCAATTTAAACTAAACAGGTCTATTGGCAGAAGAGGTTTTTTTTGTTGCGAAGGATTGATGCTGATTGGATCTGTGAAGTTTAAAAAACCAGCTATACAGCTTTTTGCATACTGACAATTGTCCTTTTAATCTTACACCTTTGCAAGTGGTGTATTTAATATTTCAACTGGCAAAATGCCACTTACGAAGAGTGAGCAGCAAGAAGTGCCAACTCCAGCTCTTTTGTCAGTTAAATAACATTTAGGAATGTGCATTTGGTTTTCCTTATAATTTGACTGTCTTGGTGCTCTAAGGTAAGGATGGCCATGTTACCTTGAGCAAGATGAAAATGAGGAGGAAGACCAACCATATGCCACTGAGGCAGTGTTTGCTTGCAAACTGAGCTATGAGCCTTGGTAAAATGTGGCAGCATAAAGTCCAGTGACAGTAAAAAAAATGCACCTGAATTTTTAAACAAGCAATAAGTTATCAGAGGAAACTGTAATCTGGAAGAACAGCTCAGATCTATCTTTAAGAAAATGTCCAACAACAAAAGGTAAAAAATTCAGAGACAGGAGCAAGATTTCATAATTTAATTTAATTTNGTGCCATCGCTGGGCCCCTGGAGCAGAGCCTGGGCCCTGCTCGGAGCCCTCCCTGCAGACAGGGACACCCAGGGCTGAGGGCCCCTCTCAGCTGGGGCTCCTCTCGAGGCTGGACAGCCCCAGCTCCCTCAGCCTTTCCCTGTCAGAGATGCTCCAGACCCTAAATCATCTCTGCAGCCTCTGCTGGTCCTGCTCCAGGAGCTCCGTGTCCCTGCTGTCCTGAGGAGCCCAGGACTGGACACAGCATTGCAGATGTGTCACACCGGGCTGGGCAGAGGGGCAGGATCACTCCTGACCTACTGGTAATGCTCTTCCTGATGTCCCCCAGGATCCCATTTGTCTCCTTTCCCCCAGGACACGCTGCTGACTCAGGGACTGCCTTGCTATCTTGTGCCTCAGGCTGATTGGAGCCTTGCTTGCTCCAGGTACTTTCACTGGCAAAATGAATTGAAGGATTCAGGATGTGTCACCTTCGTTTTGTCCAGATGTTATCAAAATTTACAACCAGACCTTCCTGGTTGCTGCCAGCCAGTAGCAGGGTTGTGCCTGGAAGTGCAAAAGTTCAGTTTTAGAAATTCTCTCACATACAGACTGTTATCAGCTGCCTGTCAGCACTTACAGTTTAAGTCATCTTCTGTCTATCCCCAGAGACCCAGTCCTAAGAAAACATGATACTCCAGCATACAGAAATTGGCTCTGATCTCTCCTCTTTTGACTTGTATCGCCATAAATCAGACTTGCAGAGACCTATAATATGACTAGAGTTTCTGTGTGATGTCCCTTTTCCAGCTTTTATTGATAAGAACTCTTATGTTTTCTTTGCTAAGGTTGTCAGGAATCCCCAGAGCAAAGAATGTCTGGGAAGCAGGAGAGCCTCCCTGAGCACAGGTCCTGCCTGGTGGGCTCATGATGGTGGAGTGCATTTTTGGGAAAGCCTTCTTTAAATATTACAGCATAGGCCTCTTTTTAATGTTAGGTATTATCAAGCATTTGTGTATTGAATTTTTACAAAGAACAAGCTGAGCCTGAATATAATTTGATTTTCCAGCTTTCCTTTAGGATCCTGGAGTAACTGACTTTATTTTGACACAGTTTAAATAAATGCATTGGCTCCATTCTAGCCTCCATTTTCCAGACTGACCCAGTTAGAAAAGGGTTCAACTCTGTGCTGTACAATTAATAAATGCTATTCAGTAATAAGCTTCATTCTTCAAATATGATTTCATAACAAATAGGATTGTAATGAAGCAGCAGTCTAATTAATGTTCCTCACCACCTTCCTTTCTTTTTGCTTCTTAGAGAAATTAGTAACCTTCAGAACAGAAGAATTTGCTACACAAATGGAACAGTAGGAATTTGGAAGGCCTATCTCAAAAGTTTTTTTTTTCATTTTCCTTGCTGTTCAAAAGTCTTGGTGCAGACACATTTCTGCAAGCCACTGAGCATAAAATACATGTGTGCATGTACATTGCTGGGATATACAGCTAATTTGTCTCATTGGAAACATTTGGCTGTTAAGATAACAGAGTTTAAATTTCTCTTGAGGTGTGAGACCTGCCACCTATCTCTAGCTCATATAGATAGGATTGAAAGATGACCTTGTTTTACAGGTTTTTTTAGATATGTTTATCTTTTATTTAAACATACTGTGTGGGGGAACCTAATCACCAATAGAGAGAAAACTCCTAAGTACATTTTAAACTGTTTTTTCTTGACACATGTTAAATAAAAATCAAACAAATCATTACTAGAACATACTGTAATCTTTACAACCTCTTCCTATTTTAGTTTATTAGGACAGAAGAAATTGCACTCATGTCCTAATTTTTCTGTTAGTCATTATGGGATCTAAAGATTTGGAGAAAAAGTCTTCTTAAAGCTTAAGTGGACATAAATGGATGTGAGGACAGGGAAAGTGTGTAGGAAATGTGTCTGGGAAGTTCCTCCAGCAGCTGGCAAAGCCACATGGTTGGAAGGCATAGTGTAAATAGGTGGTTTAGGGAAGTTGGAATAAATTTCCTATTGAACTTATGGCCAGGATTTCACCCATCAGTGTTCAAGAAATCAAGAACATTAATCCTGTACAATTACTTACATGTGCCTGTGATCAGAGAGCTAAAAAATATCAGAGCTCATCATGCCAGCCCAAGGACAGATGCCATCACTGGGACAAAAATCTGGAAACATCTTCCTGTTTCCTCAAGTCTACAAAATGATACTTTAGAATCTTTTTTCTACTTAAAATAAATGAGCTTTTTCATGCTTTTCTTTTCTTACTGTTTTGGGGGATTTTTTTTCTTGGTCTCTTTGGTCCCAATCACTGATTATTCCTGGAGCTCTGTCCTCTGGCTTGGCATGTTGTATTTCTACCAAGAGGAGACTATCCTCAGAATCAGCAATTCTGCTCTTAAAGACACAAAACATTTTTGTGCAAGTTTAAAATTCCCCAGAGATGTCTCTGCCGTCCCTTAACATCACTGCCAGGTGAGACAGCAATATCAGCCAGATCTTTCTTAAAGCCTTGGGATGAAAAATACTGAATGACAGAGAGGAAGACAATCTTTGTTTAAGAAACAATTGAGTTCATCTCCTGAGTTGTTGCGTATCTGAAAGCAAGATGTCTTCTTTCATGATGATTTATAGGTATGCGTTGAATTAGTTGCCTTATTTTGAAATGATAACTTGTAATTTTCCTGTAAAATAGATGCTTAGATGATGTTGATAAACAATCCTGATTCAGTCTTCCTTCCCACTTGACAGACTTCTCCTGTGTCCTGAAAATATTTAATCAGATTCCTCCTTGCTTTTGGAATGTTTATATCACAGCATTTTTATGAGCTATGATTTCTTTTCCTTTTAAAAAGAACTTGTTTATCCGTCTCTGATTTCTTCTGCTACTTTGCAATACTTTTATTGACAAGCAGGCTCATTTTCCTTGTGTTAGAAGTATAAAAGATGTTTATAGCAGCCACATTTTTACGTAGTTTTTCATATTGAGTCTGAGGAAGGTCTCAGCCCTTTATTTAATATTTTAGTCCCATGATGCCTACACGCCAAGCAGATCACCCCTGTTATTTCAGGTTCTGCATGAAGAAGAGTTACTGGAATCCCTTGATTCATCTCTGAGGCAAACTAGGAAGAAGACAAGAGCCAGCAAAGTGGGCTTGGTGGAGGAAATAGTAGAAATAGAATAAACCCTACATATACTGATAACTTTCAAAGGGGAAATGGCACTGAAGTGAAACCTTCCCCAAAGTGGAAGATTGTTTGAAGAACACTAAATAGGGTGCTTGATAGGTTTGCTTCTCCGTATCTAAGGACTTTTGGATTCTTAGTGGCTTTGCTAGAATTCACAATTTTTTCTCATAGCTGCAAGTATCAATAATCTCCAGGATAATATGGTCCCTGCAAAGCCATTATCAGAAGAAGGTGGGGTTTTTTCACATGGCATGGCCTGTTTCAAAGCTTTCAGTGCCATTCTAGCCTGAATTAAATAGCTCTGGTTTTTTTAAGTCCTGACTCATTACAGAGTAGCATCACAACTTATATAGTCATCAATCTCCTTATAATTCTTGCTTTTTTTCTGGCTTTAGGCTCCACAGGCCTGATACTGCACACCTATCAATGCTAAAAAGCAAGACTTGGTCAAGTGTAATAAAAACAGGAAGGAGAAATGCAAAGTATTATAGTTGGGCAGAAACAATGACCCTCAGAAATTTGGGCTGGGAAACTTCTGGTATGAAACAGATGTGTAAAAGAGGGTCTAGGGGCTGCAGTAGATTCCAAGCAGGAGCTCCATCGATGAGATTAAATTATTCAGAAGGGGGCAAATATGGTCTGGTGTTGCAGGAACAAAACTAAAGTCTGGAAAAGAGGTAGTGTCTTTATTTTTGTTCAAAACTAGGCAGGTTTCACATGGAAAACTGCCCACTTTTGGACATGATACTTCAAGAAAATGTAGTTTCACAGAGGACAGTCTAGTACAAAGCAATTTGATCAACCAGCAATTGGAAAGGGTGGTTTGCAGGGAAAGTGGGAATGAGATCAGGTAACCTAAACAAGGACTGAAGAAAGAATATCATGGAATCTGAGATATACGAGAGGCTGTTGTAAAGGAGAGAGAATAGGTTTCAGGGTTTGAAGCAGAACAAGCAAGACACAGTTTGCTTCCATTGCAAAACAGATGAGTTGCACATATTATTACAGCATACTGGTATTGTAAGGAGGTTAAATGTTCTCAGCTTCTGAGAATGATATAATACTTGAATAGCCAGGGCAGCTCGAAAATTCTCCTTGGTGTACTTATTTCTTTCTTCAAAGTCAGTACATGCTTTTTGAAATATAACACCTTATTTAGCCAGCAAGAAAAAGAAACTGGATTTCTTTGCTCTGAACTCACATTAACTTCCCCAAAGCAGTTATTGCAGCCAGCATGAGCCTGTGGGAAGTGGAGCCCTGAGACTATAATCAGTCAGTAATGCACAGACCATTGAATGTGAATAAACAGTGGGACAGCCTGAAGCAAACAGCAGCTTGGGCTTTACAGCCACCCAAGGAAAGCAGGGAACAAATTGATTTGAGAGGAGCTTGTCAAGAGACACCCTCCCTTGTGCTTTCCACTAAACCATCAGGACTAGAGTCTTCATTCAAGGAGTGCCAGATACTCCATGAGACCTTCCCAGGGAGTAATTAGGAATTTTTTTTCACAAGCTCACAGAGAAGTTGGGTTTGGAAGGGACCTGAGAGACTGCCTGGTCCACTCACCCTATTCATCCTGGGGCAGGCTGCCTAGGACAGCAACTCATCTGACATTTTATGTAAATTAAAGTTCACTTCAGAGTGTGTATTTCTTTTAGCTCAGAGAAAGACATCAAGTAGCTAATGAGGGACACAGCATATTCTCAGTTTTCATTGTGGTCATGGAAGGCAAAGGATGTTTGCAATGTTTAGGTCAAATGATGTAGCACATTATATTTTCTTAATTGTATTTTCAATGGAACATATTGAGTAAAGAATTCCCTATACTGTGTGCCCCCAGAAAAACCACTGAAAAATAAATGGGATTACTAAAAAAAATTAAATTCTCAATCATAGAGACTAAACTCTGAAGAAGGCAAACTTTTTGCATGATGAATGTGCTAACTTGCAGAAAAAAAGTGATTTTTCCAGTTTTTCAAAGGCCTTCTTAGAATGAAAAAATCTTACTAGAATTCTTCTTAAAGTTGTTTCTTGAGCAGCAGTGTTTTCTACATTTGTTTTGTGGTTTCAACAAAGTCAGACCATGGGTCTTTGAAAATCTTATGGCAATTCTATGTCAGGAAGCAGTGAGCAATTCAGGCAGAAGTCTTCTACTGACTGGGATATCATTTTTTTTTTGAGAGGTAAAAATGTGTTAAACTTTTAACAGGAGAAAAACCATGGAATGACTGCAATGGGTATTCATCTAATATATGAAGAGGCTGGAATGAAACTGTCCAACTGACATGAGTGGAAATGTCACTGCTACATCATAAATATTTAGCCTGTCACTTGAATAATATGCAGGCACTCTCCACTTGTTATTTGGATCTAGATGGCTGCAAAGAGAAACCTGATTTTCAGATTTGAACTATTTTTGCTTCTAGCTGCAGAAGAATTCTCTTCTGATATTTGCTGGTGCATTTCCCCAACTCACCTAAGCCAGCATTTATTCCATGCTGGAGCAGCAGGGTTGCCAAGCACTGCCTTCTCTCTCTTACAAACCCCCAGTGCAAAAATACCACGCTGAATCTGTCTCTGAAGGGCAGTGAGGCTGTGAGGAGAAACACCAGATTGGTCTTGGCAGGTACATTGGCAAAGTCAGTCAGTTACAGAAAAAGAGGAAGTTGATGAACACATTTGATGGTAACAGAGATATCACACAAAAGAAGACAACAAAGAGATTCCAAAGGTGGCTTGCACAACCATTAACTGATGAAGATAAATGAGGAGAGACAATAGCTTGACTTCCACATTCACCTTTCGAAAGGATATCTGTTATATTTCTTTTCTAAATAGCACATGTGAGCTGGAAACACCTAAATGGAAATCTGGGATGCTGTTTTTATCAAGTCCACTGTCAGAACTGCATTTCTGCCTGATTAAATAATATGACAGCTCACATTGACAAAAAGTCAAAGAGATTTCAGTCAGATACTTGGTCTTAAGTACAAAAGTATTGAGTGGACTACTGAGGAGGGAAACCATCTCACCTTATTTTGCATAGTATCATTCATATGTGTTTCTAGAATCATTTGACTCTATTCACATCAATGAGGGTTTAGTGAAGACAGGACTCAGGAGAGTCAGAAATATATTTTTCAGAGAGTAAGGAAAAAAGAGTAACACAATTTCAAATCTGGAGTCAATAGCAGAGAAGAACACAGTGCTGAAGGGAGCTGACAAGCCAACAGGGGGGATGTAAAGAGAGGAATAGAGAGGGAATCACAGGTAACTACTGAAAGGGTTCAAAACTGATAATGGCTGTCTCATACACATGGTTAGGGAATGCATTTATACCAGCTCAAAACATTTTGAAATTAAGTTAAAATAAGTTTTGTGAGAATCAGCCAAGGTTTTTATTTCTAAGCTTGAGGACTGAATAGAGTGACCTATCTGACTTGAGAAACTTTTCCTGCAGAGAAATATCTCAAAAGTGGTAGCATGAGGATGGTGCCAGACTCTTTTCAGAGGTGGCCATTGACAGGATGAGGAGCAATGGCCATGAACTAAACAACAAAACGTTTAATCTCAACATGAGGAAGAACTTTTTTCCATAGAGGGTGGCAGAGCACTGGAACAGCTGCCCAGGGAGGGAATGGAGTCTCCCTCTCTGGGGGGCATTCCAAACTCATCTGGACACATTCCTGTGTCACCAGCTTTGGGTCGCCCTGCCGTGGTCTGGCGATCTCCAGATGTCCCTTCCAAGCCCAGCTGCTCTGTGATTCTGTCATTCTGTGAATGCTCTGCCAGAACTGTTGAATCAGCTGCACCCTAATTCAGATCTCCACTGAAAAGCAAATATTAGCAAATATTGTCCTCTGGATTCAGATGTGCTGGTGGAGGCAGGAGCTCCCAGATGTAGTTTTTATCTCTGTGAGGCTGCCATCCCATGGGTCTGCTGGCAGAGAAGACTGTGTCTGCTGAAGAACAGTCGGCTGGTTTGCCTCAGTCAACCAGTTCAGACCCCACAAACAAAACTTTGGTGTAAAGGGGGATGTTCCCCAACAGATCCAGTTTTGTCTTGGATTAAATCATTCGCCATCTCATCTGTCTGAGTAATCAATATTTCTGGCTACGAACTTGCCGAAGTAAGATTTTTTAATTATGTTCCTGTAGATATTATAGAAATCCAGTTAAATAAGAATTAAAACAAGCAGGATCTTATTCCTTTTGTAGGCTGTTGTGTATTTTTATTTTGGTCAAATAATCACTTGGTGAAAATGGTTTCTAGGTTGACTCGATGATTTGGAAGGTCATTTGCAACCTTGATTATTCTGTGATTCTCTTATCTATACCTAATCTTGTAGAATATATGCAGGTCTCCTATTTATATGTATTTTAAGAGTTGTTATGGTAACTTAACTTTATTCAGTATAATTCAGAGTACCAGTGATAGATCTAGCAGATCTATCTAGCAGATGGAGAAAGAACTAGCAATGCTTAAAAATTAAATAATTCAAGTAAGAGCTGTGAGACTACTTCAAAATGCCATTATGGAATACATTCTAATGCAATTAGTTTAGTTTGCTGTTTGAAAGTTTATTTTCTCCCATGAATATTCATGCAAGCTGCAAATTTTTTTAGCAATAACATTCATTTAAAAACTTCAAATGAATCATGCCAATATGTGTTTGCCCTGAAAGTATTGCGAATTCTCAGATGACTCTGTTTGCATGAATTTTCCCATCTATAAACCTTACTCAAGTCCTTTTTCTTGCCCTTTTTAAGTGGGATTGGATGGTGGAGACAACCAAATGAATACCTTGGGATTTAAGATGGTAACAGCACTGTATAAACAGCAAATTATAAGTAAAGAATGACAAAAGCAACTCTGGCCTGAGGCAGTTAATGAGAAAGTTATGGGCAAGAATATGATCACATAAAATCCTTTCTAAACAATGTCAGCCAGCATATTTTGTAGAAATGAAATAAAATTATTCCTACTGCCAAGGAGCAAACACAGAAAGAGGAACTTTATATTAAATTCATTTTTCAGCCACTGATGGCAAAAACTGAAATAGTGCCTGTTCCTCTTTTCCTACAAGGTGGTATCCCTTCCTTAAGATGATGACATCAAGATGATGAACACTTTTGCTGTAGTATGTGTAGTATGAGAAACAGATTGTCTCATCACATTCCTAACAGACATCAGGATATGGTTTTTAATAAACTTAATGCATTTTTAGCAATTATAATTCTGACAAAACCCCAGAATTGTAACCTAATATGTGATAAAGCCTTGGTTCTGGGAAACAGAATGCCTAAATCTAAATGTCAGTTACTACCTCTCCTTGCTCTCAGGGCAGGAATTCACAGACATGTACTAAAATCAGAGCTGAACAAAACCACAGCCAGTATCTGAGCTGGGGGGCCCTGGTCTGGGGAACAAAAATCCAGGTTGATGTAAACACAGACCCAACACCAGTGAGGGAAGAGTTGGCATATGAAGTATTACAGATGCTTGAGCCCCAAGCTTTTGGGGAAAAATAGTTCTTAACTCACTTCAAGTGTCATTCCCTGCGGAAAATATCAATAGGCATTGACATCCTCCCATCCTCCAATAGCCATCCATCCTCCATGAGAGCTGTGTGACATCATTGTAAGGCCTCTCCCTATAATCTTTAGGAAGAGACCGAGGAGTCATCCAGGGGACATCCTGGATGTCTGGAACTGGCTAATGTCACTCCCGTGATGTAAAAGGACCTCTCAAAGGAGAATCCAGGAAATTACAGGCCCATCAGTCTTGCTTCATTCTGTGGGGAAATTATGAAAGGAATTCTCCCAGAGGCTGTCACAAGTTAACTGAAGGAAAAGCCAGCACAAGGGCAGATCGTTCTTGACAAACCCAGTTGCTACCCATCACAACGGATCCTGCTCAGCCGATGTGGGCATTGTCTACATGGATTTCTCCAAAACTTTCAATATGGTTTCCCCCAGCCTCCTCCTAGAGAAGCTGGTGTCTTCCTGTCTTCACAATGGTTCATGGTCTGGGTGACCTCATTGTGACCTTCCAGTACCTGAAGGGAGCCCACAGGAAAGATGGACAGAGACTCAATAGTCTTTGCTGATATTTCCACTTTCCACTCATCTTTAGTCTTTTCCATCTTTCCACATCTTTCCACTCATCTTTCCTGACAGGGGCCTGGAGTTATAGCACAAGAAGTAATAGCTTCAAAATGAAAAACGACAGGGTTAGATAGGATATTGGAAAGAAATTCTTCCCTGTGAGGGTGCTGAGACCCTGGCACAGGCTGCCCAGAGCAGCTGTGGCTGCCCCATCCCTGGAAGTGTCCAGGGCCAGGCTGGATGGGGCTCTGAGCAAGCTGGGCTAGTGGAAGGTGTCCCTGCCCATGGCAGGGGGTGGGAGAGAATGAGTATTAAGTTCTCTTCCAACCCAAACCATTCTGTGATTCTACTACTCTGTGATCCTTGAGATAACTTTCAACTTCACATTCTATGATTTCCCAGGAAAATAATTGTTTCCTTAGCACAAAAAAATAAATAATCCCAGAGGAGAAAGAACAAAGGGGTTTTTTTCCCTCTCTTCTAGAGCCTCAGAGTTACATGTAGAATGTAACAGAGGAGCTCATATTCTCTTTGCTTTAAGGTGACCATCTCCCACTGCTGGCATTTGGGTTAATGTCTACCCCCTAACTCTAACGCTGGTTGCCTTTAATAGATCCCTCTGCTCTCTGCAGCAGCTCTGCCCAGGCTGGACTCCCACCCACCACAGGCAGAGAGATTTCAAACCTACATGAGCCAAGCCCTGGCTTCCTGTCAATGAGGAGGAGGAGGAAGGAGCAGGAATATCAGTTTTAGACACAGCACTGTTTAACCCCTAGTGCTCAGTCTGTCCTCACAGACTGAGAGAGCACAATCAGGTAAAAATATTAAGGGATTGACTTTCGAATTATCAGTCAGGAAGATGGAATACTAGGAAAATGGAACCATGGTTTGCAGATGGATTAAATTGTTTTTATGTGTGAGGTATCTTAAGATCTTGAAATTGATTTTTTCAGAGCTCTCTCCTCTTAATAATACAGATGAATAATAAGAAAATAATGAGGACAGGTGAGCTTCAAATCACCCACTTTGTTTAGAACAGAGAAGTACCACATATTCCTGCCAGGCTTGTCATTTAGATGGAGATTTATTATAATGAAGAAATTGAATCATGTCCTCAGATACTCAATTATAAGAAAGAGAATTTTGAAGTTATGCTTACAAATGCCAAAAAAAACATTCCCCTGGAACATGATGGAAAAGCAGAGCAGGTATGAGGCAGAAAAGCCCACTAAAGAAATGTCTCTCAATCATGTCCATTAGCTGCTGAAATTTAGCCTTTTCCATTCCACGCAGTGCTCTTAAATGTAAAAATAATGACACAGTAGCACTGCGTGCTGAGTGGATAATGAAGTTTGGATCCCCACCCTCTTTCATCTGAAAGTCAGTTAAATATCTAATGTTCCTCTAATGATGCGTCCATTTTAGGCACAGCCAGGGCCTAAAAGCTCATGGACTTCCCACAAAGCATTTCATTTTTCCAGACCCATTAATACAGACCTTGCCCAATCACCAGAAATGTAGGCTTTGTTTCATTTAATTGGCACAAAGACGAGACTCAGCTCAGGTGTTTTCTGTCAGCCTTCTCTTATGCAAACAGACAGAAAGAACAGAACACAGGTGATTTCAGGTCAGGTATGGTATATTCAAAGGCCATTTCCTCTCAGGTTTCAACTGTTTTTCTTTGCGAGCAGTGACCAGCAGTTTGGCCAGAGAAGCAGGAACAAAAATGTGTAGAGTAAAATCAGCAATGTGATTCAACACTTAAAAAGTTGTCTGATATTGGGGTAGGGAAATGCATTCAGAAATTGTCAGAGGTCATGCCTGGCTCTAGTCTGGAAAGAGAGGGAGTGGGAAGGAATTATGCTCCTTGGACACTGTTTAGCATCTGAGATGGGTGTGAAAGGGCTGCTTGGCTTGGTTTGGTATTTCTTGGAAGTGTCTTCATATGGATGGGAAGGAATGAAGCATGGGCATAAAAAACCCCTCTGGTTCAGAGACAGGGAGATTGGCTGTCCTGCTTGAGGTCAGCAGGAGGGAAGAGCCCTCCAAAGAAAGGAGAAGTAAGGATTTTTCAAAAGGCATAATGCAGCTACCAGATTTCTGATTTTCTTTCCTCCTCTGCATCTTGCCAGGTATGACGAAGTCTCTCACCTTTAACCTGCAGAGGTTCATTACTTGGTTTCAAGATTTGGCTTAGTTCTGAAAAACCTGCAAAACCCATCTTGGTTTGGATGGTTCTGCTTTGCATTTTGGCATTCAAGCAGCAGCATTTCAGTCTGGCCCTGCCAGTCACATACAGCACAATGTAAAGTGACACCTTGCTTTGCCAGAAAGCCAAATGATTTTGATATTCCCTTCCCTCAATCTGGAAAGACAGTAGCTTGTGTGACTCCTTCTCTGGGAAAAGTATTCTGTGTGGGGAGGGTGGGAACAGCATTTTGATCCAGGGGGAGAATCTTCTACAACAGTCTTTAGAGGATTTGCTTTATCCTTCGGAGGAAGCACTTTGCTGCTGTCAAAAACTGTGCAACTTACAGAATGTGTCACATAGCCACATAAACCTTTTGTGCCTGCCTGTGAGAAACCACAAGTGAGATTCTTCATGAAAAGCCCTTTAAACATGAGGTTCTTCTGCTCTCTTTTATGTAGAATAGCCTCATTTAGCCTCAAGTGGGTGAGTTACTGTAGTTTATCTAGACCTATGTTAGAAAATCTCAGCATTTCTTCAGCTTTTTACCCCAATTTTCATTTTCTCAAGCAATCATTTAGCCCACAGACTTGGATGCTGCAAGGTTTCTAATTCATCCACTGTAAGACATTCAACACACATTCACATGAAAATTCCTTAGTAGATTCATGCCAGTAAAAAAAAAATAAAATCCAAACCCCACTGTTCCATGATGCACAGTAGAATTAATGTGTTATTGTAAGTTGAGAAAAAGCCAATCCAGCCACACTTCTTGAAGATAAAATTACTGAGGCTCTGAAAATTAATTTCCTGTTTAGCAGTAAAATAATTGAAAGACTGAAGCTGCTCATGAGAGTAGAAGGCTGTCTACAGGTTCTGTCTGTAGACTTTCATGTAAAATGCCCTGCAGAGACATTTTTTGTCACTTAGACAGTTTCTTACCAGCAGAGATGTAAAGTAATCACAGTGAAATGCACACTAAATAATAGAATGATTGGTATAATTGCCTGAAAGTGGATGGCTATTCTTAAATGATCACAACATTGCAAACCTCTGAGGCAGAACATTTCTGTATTTGTATTTTGTGTGCAGAGCTTGGAAAATGCTTTTTTCAACACTGTCATCATCCACCATCTGTCCACCATCTAGAGCCTTCCCAAAGTGCTGGGAGGCTCCAGGACACATGGGAATGATACTCCGAATCTGCATTATTCTGTAGGGACAGAAACACTAGAGCAGCAAGAAATAAGTTCTTGTTCTAGAAAGGAGACACACCTGGTTTTCCATAAATCTCTCAATTTGAAAATCTATTTGGACTTAGGGCTAATCTGTCTGGGATGGCTGCAGCATCCTTAGATACATCTGTCTCTCTTGCCTCTCTAAAACCTCTAATTTTCTGCATTGATAGGCCCACTATTTATTATTTGTGCAGTTGCAGAACATGAACCAGGATCACATAAAGCACTGAGTGGTTGCCTAAAAGAAGAGCCAGGAAGCCAAGCCAGAAAGTACAGGAAACTCTGAAAGGAATCTTGTTTTCATCTTTTACTTGCCAGAGCTGACATTAGTGGGTTCTGGCATTTTTATATTCTCCATGCCTCAATTTATGTACCAGAAATTTTCTTATATAATCAATGAGGAAAGACAGAAGTTTCTCCAGTGGTAGTGCAGAACAGGATCCAAAACTTGAGTGTTTCTCTGCCCTGTGGAAGAAAATCTGTCTGTGCTGAGCATTTAGGAAGACTAAGAAAGACAAACCCCATCATACAAACAACTTTCTATCTCCTCTGGGTCCTGTATCCCTACTTGTGAAGTAGGAATTAGTGTTCATTTTCCTCACAGAGAATACACTAGGAGGTGCCCACATAAACTCATGGTAGGACCACTAAAATATGGCTGTATATTGGTGTATATATACAAATATTTGTATAATATATCGCTGTGTATTTGCTTTTCAGTATCTAAAATGAATTCTTTGTTATTGTGTATAACAGTAATTAGGATACTAGAACTGCTAAATTTAGACATTTTTTTGCTTTTCACAGGAAAAAATAATGAAGATTGAAATATTTTTCCTTGTAAGGGGTTGGAGAGTTTAGAAGCAAAAAGAAAATGTAGAAGAAATAACATAACTGAGTCAGTTTAGGTTCCTAGAGTATACTTATTTCTCTGTGCAAAGCAGGAACGATAAGAATGGATAAAGGAGTTCATCCATATTAACCAGAAAGTGAAGCTAACAGCAAATGGGAAAAAACAGATTATGCTCACCAGACTGTTGAAGACAAGGAAGACAAAAATTCAGTGTTTTGTCATTGACTTCAAGGGGATTGAGGAAGGCTGCAGTTTGGTTATCTGTAAATAGCAGGGGTTGAGTGAAGGTGGTCATGGTTCTTGCGCATTCAGAACAGGCAGTGCCAAGAATGGCCAAGAAAATAATGAAATATGTAGCAATGAGACCTTTAATACACCTGGATGTGCACAATCCCTTATTTTGTAGACAACTTGGGTAGCTTCAGCACAGTGAAAATGTCTTTAAGGATCTGCTGGGGGACTGTTTTTAAGAGAGATCTTACAGATGTTGTAAGTATTTCTTACTCCTGGTGTTCTTGCTGATATTTTTGGTCAGACCCTTTTCTAGTGGTAGGTGATGCTCAGACTTACCCTGCTGAGGATCTGGTGACTCATGTGATACAACAATCTGAGATGTCTTGTAAAGTCATTAATTTTTTAATGATGTCTATGCTAAAAAGGGAACTAGTGGTGATACAAACACTATCTTGACTTTTGGCCACACAGTTTTTATTCAGTCCTCATCCTCCTCAAATATGCCTCAATTCTCTTCTCTACCCTTGCTGAAAAATAAGATTATTCAGGCATTGCCCCTTTCAGTGGCCTCTATAGAAATAGCTTATCTGCACAATGAATTGGTTAGCCCCAGTGACAAGTTTTAGAGGCTGGGCAGAGAACCTTTCCATTCATTTTGCTAGCACAATCCTTTTTATCAGCACCCTCCAGGCTCGCTTCATTCTCTGTTTGTGGGAGATAACAAATCGAGCAAATTTTTTTGAAGAATATTTTCTATTTAACAGTCCATGGTTTCTGTCTGTTTTTAATCTCCTAAGCAATGGGGTGATTTTCTAGGTGGCAAAATAGCCATTAAACTGATAAATCAAAATTTTTAGGCCATTTCACATTTTCTTTTGTCAGCTGCCCAGGTTACTTTGAACTTGGATGTGGATTCTCTTACCAGCTGCCCACCACTCCCTAGTTCAGCCACAGGTAATGTGATATGTTTGAGGTAGTCTCGTCTCTTTTATGAAGCCAGCTCATGGGGTTCTGTGTGCTCCAAGAAAACTTTGGAGTGCAAATCCTCAGTCTCTAATAACCACCTTCAAAATCCGGAGGAAAAGTGAGGAAAACCTGTGGCTGGAATCACAACTCACAGAGCCCAGTTCGTTCTTGGAAAGACTCTGTGAAATTCTTGTTGCAGAGGGATCTGACCACTGTTTTCATTTCCATATGCATATTCATTTATATGCACAGATAAAACAAATAGCCCACTCTGTTTGTTTACACACAGTATTTTTCAGTTGATCTGTTGTTTTCTCCTCTGTTTTGAAGGCCTGCAAGGCTTGTTATTTGACCTCTAGGAACAGTCTGTCTCGAGAAGACAGCTTCACTCTTCATCTCCTGGGAGGTAGTGCTTAATTCAAATCAGATTACAAAAAATAGTAGCAACTTGCTGGAAAAAAAGAAAAGTAGCCATTAATCACTGGCAGGAAGGAGAGAGAACATCTTTTGAAGACAATTTATCCTTTAATTCACAGACTAATGCACGTTTTCTGTACCTATGATGTATTTGAAATGTGGAGCTTCAGCTGGCGTGTCACAGCTGTGTCGCCTCCACGTGTCAGGGACTGCAAGACGGATTCCTCTCAGTTTATAGTTCAGGCAAGTGCTGATGTGAAGCTGTCAAATATCACAACTATAGAATGTCTGAAAGCTATTCGGTCTACCAAGAGCAGTTTCTTCCTTCTTTCACACATCAACATCACTTCACATTAGATTAGCAAGTGTAGAGATGAGTGCATAATTTATAATGAACAATTAGTCTAATTGTGTCTGCTTCTGTTAAGAGCGGAGGATGAAATGCTAAGACTGGATGTCTGAAATAATTTATATCTTTCTAGTAAAGATTTTTCCATGTGAATGTCCTGTGAGTAATTCATTGTGAATTGTTGAGCTTCAGCCATGGTGATGGTTGCTAAGTTATAAGTCACTGGGAGTGTTTGTGTTTCTCTAATTAGATTATTTGTGAGTCCAGACAAAACATTGTGAATTTAAATTTTTAGAACTGAAAACATCATGACAGTGGAATAATAGCTGGAAACTACCTGAACATTTGAACTCAATATATTTGGCATTTAAGCAAAGCCATTTGAATAACTGGAAAATTAATACAGAATAACTGGAATGGATAACTGAAATTAAATAACTGAAAATAACTGAAAATTAATACATCATTATATTTTCCTTTTTTTCCAATGAGGAGGCTGTTTAATGAAAATGTTTTAATTCCTCCAGATTAACAGAACTTCTTTTGGCATCTGCATTTCATTTATATGTTTCTCATGGAGGTGTATTCCATTAATTAACTGTTCACTTGTGGAGTTTGCCAAGGTCCCAGACAGTGACATAAAACCCTGTCTGAAATGAAACTTAAATACTTCACTGATGTCACCAGCACTGTGACTTCATCCTTTGTTCAGAATGCCTTCATATCGCAGGAGAATCATGTCTGGATCTAGGTTTGATGCTGCTATGCAAAATATTGGGATTTCTGAAAGTGGAAAAAGAAAAGCAGAGTGAGCAAAGGCCAGTGGAAGAGTTCCTAGAGGTTCCCAAGTGTCCTGCACTGCCAGTGTCAGGTGGCAGTGATTGAATCATGCCTGGATGGTGGCTCCAGCCGCTTGGAGACAGTAATTTATCCCACTGAAAACTTCTGACTGTACATCTCAGCCAGTCTGCTGCTTTATCACCTTCACCTCATGCAGTTTTAAAAAGACTGACTTTCCTTCACTTGGTATTTCGGCACTGGCTGCTGTGTCAGGTGTGCCCCCAGATAATTGATAAGGGAGTTTTTCCTAGGATGCTTCTTTTCTGCATGTTTGTAGGGATGATAAAGGCTTTCTCAGCATTTGGGGATCCTTCCCCTGTGTAATGTGTCAAATCCATGAGAAGGAGACTTTTACCCAAAGGGTTTTG
This sequence comes from Hypocryptadius cinnamomeus, assembly GCA_013400635.1. Classification (NCBI taxonomy): domain Eukaryota; kingdom Metazoa; phylum Chordata; class Aves; order Passeriformes; family Zosteropidae; genus Hypocryptadius; species Hypocryptadius cinnamomeus. The sequence continues at coordinate 80,135 of VYZP01075950.1, forward strand.
ATGCACCCAAACCTGTCATGGTCAGTTATTTACCTGTGCCATTGAGAGTGAATCACAAGAAAGGATCCTGAGCACCTGAGTAGATTTTTTTACCCTGCCTTTTTTTGGTTTGTTTTTGTTTTTGTTTTTGTTTTAATTTAGTAATCAAACCAACCATTTTTTCTTATGTCACTGGTGTTTTGTAAAGGCCAGTTAGCATTTGTGAATCCTAGCATTCTGGTAATAAAGGGCATCCATATGCTCAGAAAGAAATGAATCTTTTTCCTTTGCTTTGGCTACAGCACTGTAGCAGTAGCATTTCTAAAAAGCTGTGGAATGCTAAGATGGAAAGGAATGATAATTCACAGGCCCTCACAGCTCATGGGTGGTTTTCATCAATCATCACACTAAGTTCTCTCAGGGTTTCCCTGTCCAGATCCCTCTGGATCCATCCCTTCCCTCCAGCCTGTGTTTGCACCCCACAGCTCAGTATCATCAGTGAACTTGTTGACGATGCCTTGATCCCACTGTCCATGCCACCAACAAAAATGTTGAACAGTATCATGTGGATCTTGTCCCAGACCTATCAGGTTCATGTTCTGATTTGGGGCATTAATTTCTCCTTCTTGGGTCAGCTGTGTGTGTCAGTGATGAGGTCAGGTTCCAAACCTGCACACAGTCATTAACTCACCACACAAAGTGTCACACAGGATGGATGAATTCCATAACAATTGAGATCTGGTTTAACTCTACTCCTGATTAGGCCTACCAAGCCAAATTCCATGTTAAGCATAACCTTCAGGTGCCTCTCTAAGGACCTTCTGTACCAGGTGTTGACTGTCTGAACTTATGGTTTTACAAACCCAGCAGATAATTCAAGCCGCCAGGAGCTTCAGGAGTCCATTGTAACAGGAGCTGTTAGGAAGTCAGAAAATGAATGTTGCTTTTCAGAGATAATTAAAACTTTTCAGCACCCTTCATAAATTATTCAGGAGAGTCCAACAGAGATTTCAATTAAAGCACATTGCACACATTTTAGTGGTTACCACCTGGCTGCCTGCGTCACTGATGCAATGATGTTTTGGGGAATGCTGTTCCCTGGGGCTGCTTTGTAATTGGCTCCTGCACCTTGTCCTGAACATGTTTCCAGCATGGTTTGGGCAGATGCAGACCCCCCCTTAACCAAATCTTGTGTTGATACTGTTTGTAGGAAATATTGTCTTGTGACTCAGGCACAGCAGGTTGGCCTTGCTGCTGTGCTGCCCAGATTCCCCATGGGTGGGGACCCCCTTGTCCTCACCAGAGTGCACTGGGAGGGACCAGGGCTGCATGAAGGACAGTGCAGTTGTTGTCACTCCTATCAGTTCCTGAAGCCTCTTGTACAAAACTCCAAAGGCTGTTTTAAATAAATTCCTGGAATCCTAGAATCACTGACTGGTTTGGGTTGGGAGAGAGGTCATCCAGGTCAAAGGTCATCCAATCCCACTCACTGTCATGGGCAGGGACACCTGCCACTATCCCAGGTTGCTCAGAGCCCCATCCAACCTGACTGAACCATTCCAGGGATGGATGCTTTTTCTGCACAGCAAGCAACAGGAGTGTGTCAAATGCAGCCTGTTTTGGAATATCCATGAGTCTTCTCATAAGGATACCTGAATACTTCCCAATCCCTACAGAACCAAATCTCAACAAAGCCTGTGAGAATTAAGAAAGTGTAGTTAATTTTCTACAGATGAGAAACACAGTAGGTTAATTGTAAATTCCCTACAGCAAATTACCTCAAAATCATACAGTAATGGATGTTATTTTCACTAACATCTTTATTACAGCAACTCTTTGAGACCAGTGCATAACAGAGGCACCAGGAGATCAGATAATGAGTGTGAAGACACAATACACAGCTCCACAGGTAACTTTGTCTGTGTGCTTCTATCCCAGAGTCAGGAGAAGAGATCATTCCCACCCTAGTCTGTCAACAAAAG